>JAHRHJ020000453.1:0-71298 GCA_019776745.2 Taxus chinensis | reverse complement strand
CGAAGTCAAACTCACGTTTGGGCGGAAGACCTGGCAATTCCTCCGGAAATACATCACGAAAATCCCTCAACAATGGATATCTTTCCATGAAATCATTATCTTCCTCTTCATTTTCTGTCATTTTACCGCATACAAGGTGCAGCCTCTGTTTTTAGCCCTCTTTAGTTGCATAGCCGTCAGTTTCCTGACTGCAACTTCCCATTTTACACCTTGAATGACTGCTGCTTTCTGCAGGTCATCAAGGCAACAGATTTGTTTTTCATAACAGTCGACCTTTGCCTTATGTTCAGCAAACTAGTTAACTCCAATAATGATATCATATGATCCTAGAGGAGTGACATATAAATCAACTTCGGTGGAGAAACCAGGCAGATCAAGAATTGCCCCAAAAAGGCACATTTCGACTATATGGAAAACATTATTCTCATAATGCACTGTCCATGTTTTATCCATTCTTGCAGCCTTTCTTTTTAATTTCAAGGCAAGTTTAGCAGAAATAAAACATTCTGTAGCTCTAGTATCAAAAAGTACAACTACAGGTTTACCGAATAACTTACCCGTAACTTCTATGGGTGTCACTTGCTTTTCAGCTTGTCTGTTAGCCACTGCAGCATGTATCCTATGCTGCTGTCCGCGATCGTCCTTCTTCAGAGGACAGTGCTTCGGCTTAAGTGGTCCTTTCCACAGTTGAAGCATCCTCCAGCTGGCCCTTTTCTGGGCTCAAATTTATTTCCAGCCTTAAAGTTATCATTCTGGCTTCCATAGGACTTCTGTCTAATGCCATTAACTTTTGGGAAGCTATTTCGCACGCTATTTACAGGTCTATTCATCACAGGTTTCTTGTTGTTATCTACAACAATTTTATTTTTCACACCAAACCTTTTCCAAGGTCCCCTTTTTGGTGCAAGAGACGAAGAAGGATTGGGAATCTTCTTCCTTATCTCTTCCCTGTGAGCAGATATTGCTCTCAATTTCTGTTCCTGTCTGATTGCCTTTTCGACAACTCCATCCATGGTGGTTGGGCCGTGGACATCCACTTCACCACCAATGATGGGATTCAGTCCCATTATGAATTTCCGTATTCTGAACTTCTCGTCAGCTTGGTACTAGTGGCACATACTTAAGGAGTTTAGTAAACCCTTCCCAGTATTCCGTCACCGACAACCTTCCTTGCGACCAGTTCTGAAATTCAGTCATTTTCCTATCAAAATAGAGTTGAGGCAGCCATCGTTGCCTAAAATAACCCTTAAATTGTTCCCAAGTTATGTCTGATTCGACAATATTTAGCTCAACCTTGCGGCTGTCCCACCATGATGATGCTTCATGAGAAAGCTGATATGCTCCCCATATCGCTTTAGTCTCTTCAGAGAAGTTTCTTATTGCAAAGTATTTCTCCATTTCACTGAGCCAGTTTTCAGCTCCATCCCCAAGAGTTGTTCCATCAAACTTTGGAGGACTTATTCTCTTTATATCATTTGTAAGTTCAGCCGCTAATCTTGCCCTTTTATTTTTAGGGGGATTAGGAGAAATTACATTATCATCATCAACACCTAGATTCCCTCCGTTGATGTTGTCCATAGGAGGTAGCTGATCATTTATTTCAGCTTCATTCTCCTCCTCTTCATTGCCCATTGACTGCTGTTCCAGTACAGTCAAATGATCCCTCGTATCAAGTAGGGGCAGCAAGGATTTCATCCAGCTTTTGGGCAGTTGCTGCTTCTCCACCCTGCAACGGGTTATTCGCAGCATTCCCTCTTGTCCTAACCATTTTCTGTTTAATAAGAAAATGTAAACTTTATTAATATCGTGGACTCATTAGGTCCAAGAGCTGTAACCTTCAGCTCTGATAACAAGATGTAACATCCTCTTTTTAAAATACCAGGACAAGGGAAATTTTTTTTTTTTTTTTATAACGTTCACTGTTATGAATTATAAAATTCAAACACACGTTCAAGTTTTAATAATGGCTCTCTACCCAAACAACACAGTTTGGATCACACAATTCCTTTTTTAAAACGAATGTTCCCTATTCGCATATTTACAATATGGAACACACATTCAATGCCATTCAATCTTATAACAGATTCTATATGCTACTGTAAATGACTCGAGGAACTGCCGATCTTTCCATTTTCATGGCTCGGAGTTTCAACGATCCTTCATTTCATGACTCGGCAACAACCGATCCTTCATGTTCATGACTCGGCAACAACCGATCCTTCATGTTTGTTTATGCATAGTATATTATATATACCTGTTCTCATAACCTTCCCCGGTTATTGAAGTGATCCATTTAAGAAGCCTATCTGAATATCTGTTACTGATATTCATCTGACATCCTGCATCTTAAATTAAGTGATAAGGACAACGCAACCAACAATTACGATACTTTGGCCAAAGATTTTCACATGCTTTGCATGATCATATTCCTGGATGTGATACACATCTACGGAATACGTCCTTCACTTCACTTCACCTGTTATCTAGAATGGTCTTTCCTGGCTCCTACCAGTCCTCATCGTTTAAGGTCAGTTTTAAACTTTCAATTCCAGCTAGTAATATGAACGGGTATAGGAAGGCACTCCTGGTAACTAAAGATACGCAGACATACGGTGTCGTTACCCCACGACTCCGTGTGTCTATTTGTCTTTAGTATTCCGGAGTCACTCCGTATACCAGATCATACCCTATCCCCCTGCTAAGATCTACACATTCAGCCTATGTATTCTAAATGTTTTAATTCAGGAGGGCATTGCTATATGTCAGCTGCAACATTGTGTCGTCATGAAGACCCCGTCTTCATGAGGACACCTTGCTGTAGCTGGCGTATGCCAATGTCCTGCAGAATCCACCCATCGAGAATACACATCCTGCTCAAGTGACTTAGCCACGAGTTAATAATTAAAATCAACTTTCAGCATTCGTGTTGATCCCTTGATCCTCGTTTCCGTTGCAGTTGTATATAACTAAGAGGGACTAAACCGTCCATTAGTTTGCTATGTATCTTCTCCTTCGTATCGAAGGGCTACAATTCCTTACTTGGTTTATTTCTTAATCATTGGATTAAGCAGTCCGTACCGACGGACGTGATAAGTTTAACCTATTAAACTTAGCCAAGATTTTTCCAACTGCAACTAATTTCAGAATATTAACTTATTAGACGTCATTCAAACGAGGTCTAAACTTCGAGAAATGAATTCATTTGTTCTCCTTAACGTTATATAGTTAAGGTCCATTAGTTGTGGATATATTTATCCTATATCCTTTATTCTGAATTTTATCAAACGGGATCATAAATGGAGTTCGAAAGCGAAGTTCGATTACTCCGAAGTTGAATTGATATTCCTTAGCTCCTAAGCTAATCCTGAATACCTTCTGATTATGGAATCATATTCTTCTTAATCCTTTCTAATGTCAATTAAAAATTCATCTTTACCCAAGTATGAACTAATTGCACTTTTCAACTTAAAAGTTGCATTTAAGTAAGAACAGATATCAGTTTCAATTCAGCATCCATCCAAGGACAATGAAACAATTCCAAATCAAGAAATAACATCATATTTCCAATTTAACAACAATATCAAACTGATATAATTATCGAAAATATCACACTTGTAATTGTATTCAATATTTCAAGTCATAATTTGTACATTTGCCAATCCAACTGATTGGGCATAGTTTATACAAAACATCCATACAACTCATGGACAGAAGAATATATTTTCTTCTTTTCACAATTCCTCGAAGAGGAATAAAAGCAACAATTACAATTCATTATCAAATCAAAAGCATCAGAAAACAGCCAAGTCTTCATTCTAATCAAATTCCATCTGCAAAATGAATTGCACGGGTCAGTTCAATGAACTGAGCATATTAAGCACTTATCCTTAAAATAGGGTGCTTCAACTAACTGTTTCAATAAAAGAACCCTGCTTTTATGAAACGACAGTTAAACATCAATCACGAAATAGGCACAGAAGAAAGATCAGCATAACAACTGAACTATCAAAACTATCATCACAATCAGCCAAGGGACTGCTGTCCCGTTCCCACATAATCATTGCAAGTATCAATTTACAATATTTGTAAAGTTAGGAATACAAGTAGCTTGCTGCCTATAGCATCCAGTTATCCTTTCCACGCCTTTCATTAATAGCAAATGCAAAGGATGAAACTAACTGAAATATAAATCCATTACTTTCCTTTCCGTTCATGAAGCATATTAAATTCAAAGCATTCAAGTACAGACAAGAAAGCGAACAGCAATGCATATAGTTGCTCCCATCTAAGCACTATAAAATTCATTATTCACGAATTCCAGATTTCCAACTAAATGAAAGAAGAAAAGATCACTTTTCCAAGTCATTCATTCATATCTCTATTTCCTTCCACATAACTGTCCTAACAGTGAAACCCAAACGAAAGTCAATTCAAGATAACAGTTCAGAGTGAAACTTACAAAATCCATTCGGAATTCACTTTCCGGCAGCAAGGATAATTTCATTTATAATCAGCTTTAAATGAAAACAGGGAAGAATTCGGCATCCATATCCATACTTCATTGGAATCAGACTCATTTAAAGATCCGAAACAGGTTAGTACAACATTAGGTACATCCAAGATCAAACAATATAAGGATGCATACCATATAATTACCATAATAAAAGAAACCATATTTCTTTCACTGCATACTAAACAGACAAATAGTACTTCAATCATGCGGTTAATAAATCGCAGGATTACTTAATCCTATGAACGTATCCCGTTCAAAACAACATATTATTCATTGCTGTTACCTACAGCAATTTAAATATTCACATTGACTATGAATTTCACCTCGTCAGAACAGCAACAGAAGACGAATTCATTCCCTTTATAATTTCACTATGAAACAACCATTTTGTTCAAAACGAAATCAAACACCCAACCCGTATTCATCTTAAACAAGACAGCTCATTATAAGGATAACAGAACAGTCGTTCTTATCGAAAAACAAACTCTCATAGCCTGTACTGTTTCAATCCAATACCACAAACAACTCATATTCAATTGTCAATACCTTCTATAAAAGCAAACCCGAACCGGGTGTTAATTGTATGAGCTCGGTACAGCCAGAGCAGGCTCAGAAGACAAGTTAGATCCCAATTTTTCCATTACAGTATAAAGAAATATAATCATTCTTTGCATAGAATACAATCAAGTTGTAATTGTGTCAACAGTCCGTATAGGAAGACCAAACAGTATTTATATAACACAGTGAAACCACCTTATTCTTTCAACAAGGAGAAACGAAATCCATAGATAACTTAAGAAGGAAAAACAGTTATCTTTTTCCTACTTCACGAATACTCAATACGTATTCGTTTAGCTCCTACTCAAGAAAAGGTGCAGCAATGATAATATTGCTATTACTTCATTCAAAACGAGTTCAAATACTCATAGCAAACCCAAATGCCATTTCCTTTGAAATTTAAAACAGTAAAAGGAAGAGGATCTATTTCCTTAAAAGTATCAACAAGAACAACTTTATCCAGCTATTACTTCTTTCATTCAAATTCATCAGCAAAAGAACTGATAGTTTCAACAGAGAAACAACTCAATTAACATGTACAGACCCGTGATACATATGACAATTTTTCCCAATACTGTTAAACAACCAGCACGACAGGAAAGCATTTCATTCAAGAAATACAAGGACAGCTGAACTCAGCGACCAATAACAGTATTTTGTATCATTTCCAAAATGACAGCAAGATTCAACGGAACCCAAATTACAGCAATATATACGACTGTATTTCCATTTCCTCTTTTCTTGCAAAGACAGTTCCACATACACAGTAAAGAAACGATTACACTAAATGGAAAACATTTACTCCATAAGGAACGATTACACAGCCTGTTCCACTTTCAAACAACACGAACAGTGAAAGAAGTATATCTATTTCAACCCACGTACAGTCAACAACCGATACAGTAAATCATTTTCCAACTCGATTCAAGCAACAACATATCAAGGCCGAGCAACCAGAAGCAATTAAGCTTATCATTTTCCAAAGAAAGAAGCAAGAACCAACAAAATCCATTTCAAATCAACTCAACAGCAATCATACAATCCAAACCCAAGAGCAGGGTTGTTTTAATGAAACACTTAATCAAAGCAAGGATTTTTAAAGAGAAGGGCTTAACATGCCTGAAATCTCTTTTCCAGAGCTCGAAGAAAACCTTATTTGCCGCGTTTTTCCTTCCACAACGACAACACAAACTTCCCAGCACTCCTTTCTTCTTCAGGCTTAGCAACAGCCTCGAAACTCCAAGAAAAATGTCAAATGCTAAGAGCTGGTTCGACTGAACCAGACCAAAAAACCAAATGCAGAGCAACTTCGGCCAAAACCAAATCGAACAATGAAAAAAATCAAATTCCCTCATGCTGTTTCCAAGGCGAGCTGGTCGCGAGGACCGAAACAATCAATGCATTAAAGGCTCTGCCTTTTTCCTTACTTTCCACGCCACCGCCACTTGGGTTGGCAAACTCTAATTTTCAAAATTTCCATGCAAACTGAATTTGGCTCTATTTCTAAATAGATGCCTCTAATTCCTTACCTGCCCCGCCAAAACTGGCGCTGTCCACGTAGGGACAGTTCATTAAATGCCAATGAATGCCTCCTTCCCATCCTTATCCCTTTCCCTCCAAGGGTCTGCGCACCCCTTAGATTAGGATTAGTTTAGGTTGCAAGTAGTATTCAACCTAGGTCCTAGTTTAACCTTAGGTTTTAGAACTTAGGTTTATTTTCCCTTTTTTTTTTTTGTAATTTAAAAATCCACTTAGGATAGTAGTGTAGGATGTATGTTAGGCCTTAGGGTTAGTTTAGGTTTAATTCACACTAACCACTAACACTAACAACTTCCATCCAGCCTCCTTACTAACATTCACGTTAATGCAGAGCAGGACGTTCCGTCCTTCAGATTACGTGCCAAGGCCACCCGTGTCCAGGCATTTCTTGCCTCACGAGGTCCCAAATTCGACAGTACAGGGTTCAAGAATCGAACCCCTGTCGTTGGCATTTTCGTGCTAGCTGTTCACACCTGCAAACAGGCGCTGCACGCTCATAACAATCTCAGTCCGGTTCAAGTGTGAATCGACACAGAAATCACAAGAGGACCTCAGCATACTTGAATCAATGGAATTGATTCAGGGTATGCTGTCAATCAGCAACAAGAGCTAGCAAGTATACGACAATTTGTCGTCACATCAGCAAACACACAAGTACAATATTTGTTGTCCCATGTAATAAATCACAGTATGCAAGAATCCAAATTAGCAACACATTCTCTTAAGATCAAAACATATCTTAACATGTTTGCTTTCATTTCAGCAGCTATAACAGTATGTAAAACATTCACCAAGTTAACATACAAAATCAGAGTGTTAAGCTTTAAAGCGGAATAAACTAGCCAACGTGCGGCACTGAGACACTACCTTTTTCGCTCGCCTTAGAGGATCAAGCTACTCCAGTAGTCCCAGACTACGCCTTTCTCCATTCTTCATCCACCACCCATTCCCCAACTGCATCTCCAACTATGCACAAGTGAACCTTTCCAACACCCTTCACAGCTGCCCATACAACTGCTCCAGAAGACCACTCGCCGAATACCACGGCTGCCCATACAACCGCCGGGAGCTCTTAATATGCCTTCTTAGTCCACTTGAGGGAATGCACAACTCATGCCTCCACGACTCATCACTGACCCAGCTCTAGGCCGCTGGCCGGCTCACTGTCGAACACCCCACTGTTCTGCACAAGGCCACTGAGGAACATCACATGCACCTTTCTGTCATCCATCCATGAGTCTGCCTGAGTTGCCGCGCCGGTCACCTACGCGTGCACCGACGGGGGAAGTCCTCCTCTGAGTCCTTCCCGGGTGTGAGCCTCTACTCACCCCGACCTGCTGACCTCTGTCACCCAAGTCCACAACACCAAGGATCCCTGCGGGGAGCACTGCAAGCTCGCCATCCTGGTAGACCGCATCACATGCGGGTGAGGTACTCTTCTTCCCTCGGCTCGATCCATCCTCTGATCTCGCCCCGATGCCATGGCCACTGACATCGGCGTGCCTACTCTTCGAGACACCCGTCTGCGTCCAGACCGCATTGACTTCACAAGTCTTCTGCCTTCGTTGTCAGCTCACCACACTGCAACGGTATCCATGATGTCCTTGACTCAGCCCACCATGTCGCGCATCACCATGTGAACCATCCTCTGTCCACTTCACTGAGTCTCAGCCTCTGCTTCTGCACCCACTCCGCATCCGCGCTTCCGGCGCACTCCGATACATCTATGTGAGCACTCGACTCATCTGCGCTGTTTTAACCTCTGCAAGGTTGAGGAGCTCGCCACACTTGGCTCGCTCGCGTCCGAGTTACTTCTCCTCCGTTTCGACCTCCGAATCCCAGTCTCACTCCATCACGCCTCTTGGCTGTTTCCCACATGAACTCTGCTTCTAAGGACGTTGCCACCTTAAAGGTCTCCCCAAGTCCACTGTCACTTAACACTGGAGTCCCACTGCTGATCCACGATGCACATCACTGCATGGACATACTCCGCAAGGGTAGAGTATATCTCCAAGGTCTGCTGAACACCCCATCCTCTGAATGTCCAGTGCACCAAGTGTTCCACACTCCACTTGGTGGGGTTGTGAGTTCCCACTGTTGGTCTGTATTGTCTGCCATGCTCACCTGGCTCTTTAGGCATGCGCTGCACTCTCAACGCAAGGCCTCTATCGTACAAGGTCTTCATGCTTCAAACCAACTCCCGCTCTGCCACTGCATCGCCCACATGAGTTGCCCAACTCGCTCCGCGTACATTGGGTATGTTCTTCGCTCCAAGACACCTTGCACTGTTCCTAAGTGCAACCAACTTTGCTCACCAACCCGCCTCGGCTAAACCTTGATTCTGAGACATCCTTGGGCTCATAGCATGGTCCTTTCATATTCCCCATGCACAACTCTTACTCACTCCATAGCCCTCAAGAGTTGCATTGGTGCGCCACCGGGAACTTCCCGGGAGGTCACCCATTTTGCCCTGCGCGCTTAACTCGCCCAACTGGAGTTATATTGATGTGCCACCGCCCGGGAGGTCACCCATTTTCAGCCTGCAACTCGCCCAACTCGCCCAGATCTTCTGTCAGGCACATGCATGTGAGGTCGTCAACCCCAACCCATGCCTGGCCAACCGTTTGCCTCGGCCGGGAGTCCCTCTGGCTCCCTGGATAGCGCCTCGTGCACTACCCTGCGCGGATGGGGTCTGCCCATCCTGGGGGAGGCGGTCGCTCTGTGAGCATGGAGACGCACCCCCCTTATATTCTCCCCCACTTAAAGTGGCGACGCCCACGGCGCCGATGCTAGACTTCGCAAGCCTGCGCAAAGGATGCAAGTGTTCGCAACACTTGGACAAAATGTAAATGCACTACTCACATGCAAATACACACGGAACACTTCGGTCACTGCTGACATAACACAACTCAGTCTCTTCAACATCTCGCTGTGCTAACTCCCTGTGCTCGGGACAAAAAGTGCCAAATCACTCAACACTTCTGTCACTGTAGCTCCCTTCCTCTGAAACTACACTTCACCAAACATCCAACACAATGTCTGATGGGATACCCCTTCTGCAATTCCCACAACCTCTTAGGAATTCTGCATGATGTACAAGCTGCCCTGCCAAGCTCTGAGCCCTTCTTGCACAACATTCACTGCATAACTGGAGAACCGCCAACCTCCATGCCGATTGACGAACCACTGCAAGGTTTCACTGCTGCTGAAACTGGTCACACCACGCTTCCACACGCAACACATGATATTCTCCAACTGATCTGGGGGCCTACTTCACCGCAAATGCTGCCCTTGTTCAGCACTTCCACCAACACCATACCACCACTGTGTCTCTGATGCTGATCTTCTGGCAAACTCTTCACCAGGAATACCTCATTTCACTGCAACTTGACTGATCTACTCACCACCGCTTTCAACCAACCAGCACTTCCGAACGCGCAACTCTTGCTTCACTCCGGAATGTAGCCACTGCCACTGTTGCCAACCTGAAATTCGAGGTTTCGCAAAATTCACCACCGTGATTCTGCCAAGGGAGAGCCACTTTTTCCACTTCATGGCTCGAGTATCAACTTGATATCACTTCACAAACACTGCAATTCAGCCATCCACAATGTACAAGTCCTGTCTACAACTTCTGGGGAGTCGTCGCGCTACTCAGTGCTTTCGCACCTACCGAGTTTTCGAGTCACTCTGCCACTGCACCTGGACTCTACCAAGTGTTATCCCTTCACCCAAACTGCTAGGAGTAAGTTCTGCACCAGCCTCCACATGAACTGCCCACTGAAGTGACTTACCCAGCCCACACTGTATGCTTCCCTGTCGCCTCCTCTACAACTGAGATCTGTTCAACACTGGCCTTCTTCTCCCACGAAGTCTCTAGCAACCTGCACTGGCTTACTTGCATTGCACAAGCGCCAACTCTTGACACCTGCACGGGTCTACAACACCCTGATCACTGAACGCCATGCCGACCACCGTCGCAACTACATGACTCCTTCCTCATCAACCCTCTGGTCTACAGCTGAGAAAGTTCACTGTCTTCATTCATTCCACTGTGACATCAATAAGGCTCAACTAGCCCTGATACTCCGCTGGATCACTCTGATCTGATGCTGCCCAGGCCCACACCAGTCTTCTTCTTAACTGGAACAACACTGCTCCACTTGATCCAGTTGTGTTGGTGTCCCGCCTTCCGATCGCCAACACCGTTGATTGCCAATCTTCACAAGACCCTCCTGATCCAATTCGTCCAACAACCAACTCCCGCAAACATGCACGACTCTGCATAGCCGCACATAAGGTTGGGCACTTCAATCTGACGCCGCTTCACAAGCACACACCAGTCTACTTCTGCTCCGCCCAACCGCGTTGGTGTCCCGCCCATCCGATCACCAACGATGTTGATTGCGTTGGCTCCCTAGTCTGCCACCCTGTTCTTCAATCAACATCCCACACGCCTGAAGTTGAGAGCTCTAGGTCACCAACATCACTTCAAATGCACTGACACCAGTTGATCACTCTGAGTATCAAGTACAACATTAACTCAACGGCACTGATACAAGCTGACACGCTACGTATCAGGAGAGCATCTTTCAAATGCTCTCTACCAGCTGTCACGCTGATATCAGGTAGCAATCCACATGATACCAGCTGTCACGGGGCTAGCTTTAAAGCGGAATTAACTAGCCAACGTGCGGCACTGAGACACTACTTTTTTCGCTCGCCTTAGAGGATCAAGCTACTCCAGTAGTCCCAGACTACGCCTTTCTCCATCTTCATCCACCACCCATTCCCCAACTGCATCTCCAACTATGCACAAGTGAACCCTTCCAACACCCTTCACAGCTGCCCATACAACTGCTCCAGAAGACCACTCGCCGAATACCACGGCTGCCCATACAACCGCCGGGAGCTCTTAATATGCCTTCTTAGTCCACTTGAGGGAATGCACAACTCATGCCTCCACGACTCATCACTGACCCAGCTCTCATGCCGCTGGCCGGCTCACTGTCGAACACCTCACTGTTCTGCACAAGGCCACTGAGGAACATCACATGCACCTTTCTGTCATCCATCCATGAGTCTGCCTGAGTTGCCGCGCCGGTCACCTACGCGTGCACCGACGGGGGAAGTCCTCCTCTGAGTCCTTCCCGGGTGTGAGCCTCTACTCACCCCGACCTGCTGACTGTCTGTCACCCAAGTCCACAACACCAAGGATCCCTGCGGGGAGCACTGCAAGCTCGCCATCCTGGTAGACCGCATCACATGTGGGTGAGGTACTCTTCTTCCCTCAGCTCAATCTAACCTCTGATCTCACCCCGATGCCATGGCCACTGACATCGGCGTGCCTACTCTTCGAGACACCCGTCTGCGTCCAGACCGCATTGACTTCACAAGTCTTCTGCCTTCGTTGTCAGCTCACCACACTGCAACGGTATCCATGATGTCCTTGACTCAGCCCACCATGTCGCGCATCACCATGTGAACCATCCTCTGTCCACTTCACTGAGTCTCAGCCTCTGCTTCTGCACCCACTCCGCATCCGCGCTTCCGGCGCACTCCGATACATCTATGTGAGCACTCGACTCATCTGCGCTGTTTTAACCTCTGCAAGGTTGAGGAGCTCGCCACACTTGGCTCGCTCGCGTCCGAGTTACTTCTCCTCCGTTTCGACCTCCGAATCCCAGTCTCACTCCATCACGCCTCTTGGCTGTTTCCCACATGAACTCTGCTTCTAAGGACGTTGCCACCTTAAAGGTCTCCCCAAGTCCACTGTCACTTAACACTGGAGTCCCACTGCTGATCCACGATGCACATCACTGCATGGACATACTCCGCAAGGGTAGAGTATATCTCCAAGGTCTGCTGAACACCCCATCCTCTGAATGTCCAGTGCACCAAGTGTTCCACACTCCACTTGGTGGGGTTGTGAGTTCCCCCTGTTGGTCTGTATTGTCTGCCATGCTCACCTGGCTCTTTAGGCTTGCGCTGCACTCTCAACGCAAGGCCTCTATCGTACAAGGTCTTCATGCTTCAAACCAACTCCCGCTCTGCCACTGCATCGCCCACATGAGTTGCCCAACTCGCTCCGCGTACATTGGGTATGTTCTTCGCTCCAAGACACCCTGCACTGTTCCTAAGTGCAACCAACTTTGCTCACCAACCCGCCTCGGCTAAACCTTGATTCTGAGACATCCTTGGGCTCACAGCATGGTCCTTTCATATCCCCCATGCACAACTCTTACTCACTCCATAGCCCTCAAGAGTTGCATTGGTGCGCCACCGGGAACTTCCCGGGAGGTCACCCATTTATGCCCTGCGCGCTTAACTCGCCCAACTGGAGTTATATTGGTGCGCCACCGGGAACTTCCCGGGAGGTCACCCATTTTCAGCCTGCGCGCTTAACTCGCCCAACTCGCCCAGATCTTCTGTAGGCACATGCATGTGAGGTCGTCAACCCCAACCCATGCCTGGCCAACCGTTTGCCTCGGCCGGGAGTCCCTCTGGCTCCCTGGATAGCGCCTCGTGCACTACCCTGCGCGGATGGGGTCTGCCCATCCTGGGGGAGGCGGTCGCTCGGATCGTTTATTTGAAGTAATATTTTGAGGCAAGGATGAATGGTTTAATGACTAAGTCAGTGGAATGAATTTAGGAAGTAGGCTCAAAACGTATGTATGGATTCGAAAGCATTGTAAGTGGTTCGATGGAATGCTTGCCAAAAATTTGAGGTGAGTTATGGAATTCCCATAGCTACAGTAATGAGGGCAGAGACATCTGTGAGTTAGTCAGAAGGAACGTTTCGATTCAGAGAGTAGGCTATAAGTATATCACGAAAAATGCGTACGAATCTGACAGTAGTCAGAGGAGCTCGAGCATAATAGACTGGACGAAACAAGCACGAGGTCGGAATACAAAGGCGTAGGTGCAACGTAAGTTGAAGACAATGGAAATTGAAAGATTTCCTACATCGGGCCCGAGCAAGCAGCTTAGTTTGCAGATGATGAGATATTCGGGATATAAAACTCATTGGCAAGCTAGCCATCATGGATGGCTCGTCATAGTGGTAGACTCACATCGTCATGGATGAGATATGGATTCTCAGCCTTAAGACCTCAATGATCATGTGGTGAAGTGCCTAAAATGTGAGCCAAGTTGGCCAATGAAAAGGAGAAGTTGATTATGGCTTATGGAATGGATCTGAGATACTAAGTGGTAGGAAGCTCAAAAAATTGCTCCGACGAGAAGACAGCCGAGCTTCTTGACGGAAGTGATAGGAAATGGCTTGGAACTCGGTATGGTATCTGAGCTCGCTGCAATGAGGCAGAAGGGTGAGATGTTCGCAAGGACATACATAGGAGAAATTGACAATCGGTTCAGGTAGGAACGTAGTGGATGTCAGCCAATCCGTTGAAATGTTGAACAACTCGAATATGACACAGGATTGAGCTACTCTAGAAACAAATTGAAGCAGATGACAGTGTCATGACAAACTGTAAGTTTGGAACTTAGGTGATCTTGGGTGAGTAAAGCATGAGAAACTCAGCCCGTGTATCAAGCGAATCTTTGAGATTGGAAAGAGCGGCCAAATGGAATGCCAACATGGCTTGGAGCCAAACATGTGAGCTAGCTCCACTCGAACGTAAAGCTGAGCTCTGAGCTCATTTAGTTCACAGACAAGCATCGGACTCGATAGTCTGCGATGATGAATGAGGATTGAAAGTTGCGTTTCTAGGGAGGATCCTTCCCATTTTGGGCTTTCAAAGATTTTTAATTTGGAACTCACAGTTTGCCGAATTGACAAAAGATGTAACTCGACTAGAAAAGCCCAAATCCCGAGCCTATGGTCGGAAAATTCAGAGGTTCAGATTTTCATCGATTCGGAAGTGTTACGACGGTCTGGAGCGCGGCAAGCGGTGGTTCGGATTCTGAAATCCTAAAAGGAGCTCATTCGAGTTGGGGGAAAGTCTGAAATGATCATGGCCAAGTCTATCGTGAATATGAGTTTGGGTTCGCATAACCGGATTCAAGAACCGAAAAATGATGATGCCTAGGAAAAGTAGATCGACCAATGATTATCATGCACTTGTAGATTATTCTTCGGAAGTGCTAGCCCGAGTCAACTGGCCACAATTAGTGAAGGGGCAAAACTGTTCATCCAATAACATGTGAAATCTACCATTTGTGGAGCTCACCTCTCAAAGCCATGTGGGCATCATGGAATCCATACTCAGCATGGCACTCGACGAAAACCCAAGCAATTGCCCGCTATGGTAAAGGTTGGGTTGTTTTTGGAGCTCGAGAGATGGTATAACCATATACCACTGATGAAAAACATGACAAGGAGTGACGTGGTCAAATGTAGAGCATGATGTGGATATATGTACAAGTCATGTCGAGTCAAACTACATGAGTCTTCAAGGAGTAGTTACGTGGTCGAGTTGATACCCGTTTAATGGCTAGAGTTACTTGGTTGGTGGGATGTCAAGACGTGACATATAGGCTCAATTAAGTGTGAGACATGACAAGTTATCTAATGCAGAGATCATGATCAAGTAGTGGAGATTACGGTCGAAAGGAGGTAAAGGTAATAAATCTAATCAATGGAAGACCAATGAAAAATGTTGGAGAAAGTACCCAATGTACATCGGTAATTATTCACTCGGGTGGCAATTGACAAGGAGCTTGATGTGATATAGTAAAAGAAATAGTTAACAAAATATGTGCCATGAAGCTTGTGTAATGAATGGGGAGTTCGATCACTAAGACCCTTTCCCCAAGTTATAGTAGATCGTAATCCACAATAGGTCCTAAAGGGTACAAGTCATCCTAGTTGGATGAGTCATCGGTTAGACCCAATGAGGAATACGTGGGGCTCACCAATAAAAAACATAGTGGGGAGAATAAGACATGAATCGGCCAAGGTCATTTCCAATTTATGTAGCGATCATGAGACAACCAAATGGATAGAGTTGGAGTACAATACCGGAGATACACCACTCCATTCAAAGAAAGTTTTAGCTCACAAAGAAGCTCGTAGATTTGGCTCCCGAGCTAGTTGCCCGTTCAACATTAAAACCTCATCCAAATTATAGTTCACCTAAGGAGTCCCACAAGAAAAAATAAAATGGTTGAGCTATTGAAAATCACCAGAAGATGAATTTTTGGAAGTTAAATGGAAGACAAATTCAAAATTTTCAGGTTTTCATTGTTCCTTGATTGGTGCCTTGAAAGGTGGATTTCTCAGATGCAATGAGGCAAACATGGCCAACAACAATGATGTAGGCCATTATTTACTACATTCTGGTCTAAAATTCTAGGGTTTCTTCTCTTCTTTCTCTTATACAAATCAACGAGTTTCTATAAATGTAAATGGGGTGTTTATTTCTAAAGAGTCATGACACTTTCAAAGCTCCTCTCTCTTCTTCACAAGTTGAGTTATTGTGAATTTGTAGGAACTCTTAAGCCTTTCTTTTCAAATATCCGTAATGTAAACCATTACCTATTCTGAACTGTAATGATGCATTGTGCACGTTGATTGAATTAATAGAAAGTGTGTGTTATGTGACTAATCTCATTGGTCCTTTCCTCACTTCTGCTACTTATTTGTGCCTTTTCTCATGCTTGCAAGTACACTGTGCAAGTTCAAATTTATATTGTAAAGGTTCTTGAGAGTTCTGTGCTTATCAAGTGGTGGATTATTGCATGCAACTGAGTTATGGTGCTTGTTCACCCTTCTCAAGTTTCATCCTTCTTCACTGGAATACTAATAACTTGTTTGTCTGATCGAGTTTAACAAAGGGAACATGTGCTTCCTAGTCTGTGGTATTTTGTACCCTCTCTAAGTTGCAGTAGGTGAAGTTGACTTGTGGTGCACACACCCTCTTCAAATTAACCCTTCCTAAGTCTAGAAAAACATTTTCTTGGTGCATCACTACTTCGTAATGTAGGTTTTATTTCCTTGCAAATCTCTCTCCCTAATCCCTTGGGAACTGTTAGCATAGATCTAGTTAGACAATTTTCTTGCATTAGAAGTAGTGTTGTGTTTAGTTTAGGAAGAGGAAAGTTAGAACCTTTTGTGGAGGTTCACCTCGAGTTACAAGTCCCATAACTTGAGATGTGATCCTATGTTACCCAATCACCCTAAATTCCCTATCCATCACTTGGCCATTTAGAGGTGTAGTTAGTTTTGGTGATAATATGTATTTAGAATTTCTTGTCAGGGGCAGTCCAATACTCGTAAGTCTTGTCGACTTCGATGTTTAATACGTTCAGTTGTGCAATTCTGTCAGAATACCATGATGGTGTTTTTTGAGGACAAGCATACAGAGTCCATTATCTATGTCCGTAAGCAATTTGGGCTCGTTCGGTTGGGGGACCCACGGATCACTACCGTATGTTCATTCTTGTTGTGGTCCCCTAATTGTCATGTATGCATTTAACCTAGGAAATAAATAACAAGCTAATCTAATAAAATAAAATCTACACTATGTTTTTTGTATTTTTCTAATATAAAAGAGATAAAGCAATACAAAGCAATTAATCTAATTAAAAGAAATCTTTTTTGTGTTTTTTTGGAATTTTTTGGAATTAAATGAAGAAATGAAGAAATTAAAGCTTCTAATCCTAATTAACAAATCCTATACAAATAAACAACCGGATGTAGTTATTTATCTTGTGCAATAGTGTATTAAATCTATTCTAATCAAAATAAAGATTTTTCCAATTTATAGTTATGGATTATTAAATATTCTTTTATCTTAAAAACATGGGAAGATTTAAGCTTCCAAAGCTTTTCTTCCCCTGTAACTTCTCGGATAGAATATGTTAGGATTTAAGGGAAACAAAATTTGCAACAAATTTATTATCTATGGTTATATAACAAGCTTCCTCCATATATTCTTCCCTTACAAATCCACAGGGATATGAAGAGAAGAATCTATCACCAGACATCAGAAAAACCTCTATAGAAGATGTGAAAAAGCTCATTGGAAATGAATCTAAGTATTTGTAATAAAGGAAATTATTTTTCTTCTACTCTATTTGATATGTGTGCGTACATTCAGAAATCAAGAAAATAAAGAAATGAAGAAACTTAATAACAACCCCAACCTAGAATTACAATACAGAGGAAAATCCAATTGTGGTATCACTTTATATCCCCTCAGTTGTCTTTACCAATATTTTGTGTCCACTTGAGTCCAAGGAATTTGGGAATGTAGAGAAAGAAACAAGAAGAAAGTGCTGGAGAAATGACGACTTGATGACGGTCTAGTTGAAATGTAGGTAGAAGAAAGACAACGCAAGAGAACAAAGCTTGGCTATGCAATTTTCTAGCAAGATTGTGACAGCTCAACTAAGTAAGATATACAAATAATCTCTAGCCATTTCCTTCAGAAGAAGAAATGGTTTTATAGAAGGTTGGCTAGGCAGTGCACTATCATACTTGGTAGCAATGGGGTGGTACATCAACACATGAAGGTGCAGTTAAATGGTCGATTATAAATCACAAGTGAAAGAGGGAGATTGCCACAAGTTATTCAAGATTAAAATTAGCTAAAATGATTGAGAAACATGTTTTAAAAAAGCGAACTAAAGTGAAACAACATGCGTATAATTCATGGATGAAGAGTTCTAGAAAATTCACATAGGACCGCCATGCTATGCAGGGCATCGATTACAGAACCACCACCCGATTAGGGTGGTGGTTACAAAAATGTTGCCCAGGTAGGGCGGTGGTTACAAAATTGCCACCCAGGAAGGGAGGCCGTTTTGTAACTATAGGCCAAAAATAAGGGAAAATTGATGCGAGAAGTTACAAAAAGTGGGAAATTAAGTAGGGTAAACTAGGATACAAATATAAACTACAAAGAGGTTAAGGATCTTGAACACCTTTGGAAAATACATGAATCATCATTGGGAGTTTTTTAACCATTTCCGACAATGTAGCAAATGCAAATTTGTGTGCGTACAGTCACCCAACCCACTATCTTCTAAATCCAAGGTGTCCATCTTGCGAAACTTCAAACTCAATCCACTTCATCTATACAAAATGGTGTTATCAAACAATTATATCAAGCTCTTATCAAGATGTCTCTATATGATCTTGTTCAAAACTCTCCACAATATCAACAAGCCATGATCAAAACTCTTCACCTCTATTCATCACCGATATATAATCAACAACACTCTCTTTAAGATGGTTGTGATTGATAATGGTGCTAGCAATAACATCATATCATCTCATGCCTTTAAACAAATTCAATTACCCAATACCATAGTTACCCAATCAACTATCGTGCTACGTGATTTTAATGACGTCGTTGTCGCCATATTGGGCACAATCATTATTTCTATCAAAATAGGTGTTAAAAGTCTTCACAAAATATTTTATCTTGTAGAATGAGATTTCCAATATAACATGCTATTTGGTCATCCTTAGATATATTCCATGCATTGTGTCCCATCCACTCTACACCAGATGTATAAAATATGAACATGAAGGTAAAACTTTATGGTCTCTACTGACCCAAATCCATTTAAAGCCATGTCACATGACCTACAAACCTAATGGCATACTACTTCCTTTTCAAGATTCTACATCTTCAAATGAAGCTTCCACAAGTTTCTTGATCCCTACATCCAAACTACAAAATGATGACTCTTTTAATGACATGTATGTAATTCCTTTCACTAAGGGAGTACCACCTCCTAGCCCTTGACACACTTCCCACACCTAGAACGTATGGGAGGCCTAAAAAATAACCACTTTACGAGCCTAATGTAGGAAACATCATCTCCTTTGGCCCTCCATTCCTTTGAACATAGTTAGTATATGAGGAGGCATCAATCACCCTTTGGCCCACCTTAAAAATCAACTGTAAATGAAAAACCTTTCTCCTCATATTTTCTCATTCTTGGATAAGCCTCAGTTTTCCCAAACTTATCTTCATCATTGTGATTGGAAAGGATTTAGCCTTGGTCATTATGAACAAGGTCTCACATGACTTCCCCTTTGAGGATTTTTGAAATAAGCCTTATGAGAAATATGGCCTCAGATTCAAATATCCTCCTCTGAACTCATCCCCATCAATGTCAACATCCCAATTCCCCATCGTTCACCCACATAAACTCCCCTTTAGACAATGATGATACTATGTTTATGCCTCCTAACTTTTTTAGTCAACACCCTCACACTTAGACCACTAACCTATCAAGTTAACAGAAAGACTGAATTTATCCCCTTAATCTTACCTCACATGATAGAAGAATATTCTCCTACCATCGACATTCTCCATTGTCATGATAATTACATCGTAACCTATATGGGTGCTGAGGATTATTATCTTCAGAAGACCCTTCATTCAACACATGTACCTCCTTAATGAATCCACATGTCGATGTTAACATTGACACACTAAAGAGCTACACATTGTCGAAATCGTCCAAACCTTAGACTCGTGTGAACTCCAAGAATTCATTACTTTCATATCCAAACATATTCAAGCCTTTACATGGTCCTACAATGATATGATAGGTATAGACCCTAACATCATCATCCATAATATCATCACCATCCAAAATGCTAATACGGTGAAGAAAAAACTTCGTAGGATGCATCCTCATGTCACACTTCTAATCAAAGAATATCTTTAGTGTCTTCTTTCAGCCAACTTTATACTACCCATTGATTATCCATAATGGGTTTCTAACATCGTACCCATCACTAAAATGACTAGAAAATTATACATCTACACAAACTTCTGAGACTTTAACCTCGCTACCCCAAAGATGATTTTCCTTTTCCCAACATCGACCAACTCATTGATTTAACAGTAGACCATGAGATGTTATCTCTTATGGATGGTTTTTCTGGTTACAATCAAATCTTAATTGCACTCAAGGATCAACACAAGACCTCTTTTATCACCCCATGGGGAACCTTCTGTTATAGAGCAATTCCCTTTGGCTTGAAAAATGTAGGAGCTACTTATCAACGTGTCATGACCTACATCTTCCATGATCTCATCCACAAAATTGTAGAAGACTACATCGATGATATCTTAGGTAAATCCAAACACCGAAGAGACCATCTAACTGTCCTTGACATGATCTTTGTGTCTTCTACAGTTCTTCCTTCACCTTAATCCCACCAAATGTGTATTTGGAGTTCTCACAAGAAAAATCCTTGGATTCATAGTGTCTATTAGGGGAATTGAAGTTGACCCTACTAAATTCAAATCCATTCTCAAAATGCCTCCACCATATAATCTTAAGAAACTTCATAGTCTTCAAGGAAAACTTCAATCTATCTATCATTTCATCTCACAATTATCAGATCACTTTCAACCCTTCCATCATATTCTACAAAAATATATCCACTTCAAGTGGGATGATAATTTTCAACAAGCCTTCGACACCCTCAAACAATATCTCCTATCACCACCCATGCTCAAACCTCCATGATGAGGGGGGCCTTTCTATCTATTATATCTACATGCAACTGACCATGCCTTTGAGCCATGCTTGTGCATAGATGAAACAAGGTAAGGAAATAATCATCTATTACATAAGCGACACCCTTCATGAGTACAAAACTCGTTATTCAGAAGTTGAAAAGTTGTGTTGTGCCTTGTACTTCGCAACTTCTAAACTTCATCACTATTTACTTAATCACAAAACATATGTAGTCATGAATTTCAATCCACTAAAATCTATACATTCCAAACCATATCACAATGATCACATCACTAGATGGCTCATGCTCATGACTAAATTTGACCTTGAGTTCATCTCTCAAAAATCCATTAAGGGGTAGGTCATTGTTGATCAGCTCACAGAAGCTCCCCTTCCATCTAATCAATTACCCTGTGAACACTTCCCTGATGAATCAATCAACACTCTTGATCAAGACAACACCCCTCTAAAAATGACCTTGTTCTTCGACGGGTCCAAATGTAGGCAGGGGGAGGTGCCAGAATAGTCATAATACCACCTTGGGACACTCCTATTCCATTATCTTTCAAACTAAACTTTGAATGTACTAATAACATGTGAGAATATGAAGCCCTCATTATGGGACTCTAGACCACTACCTTTCTAGGTGTGTAAATCCTAGATATCTATGGTGGCTCACAACTTATCATCAATCAAATCAAAGGAATTTATCAATGTAAAAATGAGGTCCTTCATAAATAAAAAACCATTATCAAAGATCTCCTACAACTCTTTGAGCATTATGAAATCCAAACAACCCCTCGATCATCCAATAAATTGGGAGACACAATGGCTTCTCTTGCCTCACTCATCCCTATATCACCTAAAAATTCCAAACTATTTGTCATCATACACAAACTTGATCAACCATCTTACACCAACACTAATCTCCCAACCATCAATCATATAGAAGATAGCTCATCTAATACTTGGTACAATCAAACATACGACTATCTTTCCACCAGAAAAATACCCTCAAATCTATCCAGAAATGGAAAAATATCTTTTCAACAATGCATCTCGCTATGTCATATTAGGAGGTATCCTTTACAAAAGAGGATTTGATGGCCTCCTCCTCTAATGTATTAAAACCTTGGAGGCTCATCTAGTTATCCAAGAGGTCCATGATGACATCTGTGGTGGACACTTTAACGGTTTGGTTGTTGTCCAAATACATCTTACGCATGGGCTACTATTGGCCTACACTTAATCAAGATTGTTGTGACTATGTTAAGAAATGCGTCAAATGTCAACAACATGCCAACCTCACACATGTTCCTAGTCACATTATTCATCTAACTAAGGATCTTTGGCCCTTCTCACAATGGGGACTTGACCTCATCGGCCTTATCAACCCTCGCTCATCATGACACAACTCCATTATTACAACAATCAAATATTTTACAAAATGGGTGGAAGAAATCCCCCTCATTTCTACTAAAGCAGATAAAATCGTCAACTTCATCCATCATCACATCATTTGTCACTTTGGTATTCCTCATAAGCTCATCACAGATAATGGTAAATCATTCAAAAAAAAATAAAAAAGTTCAAAAACTTTGTGACACCTACAACATAAAACTTAGCTTTTCTACACCTTACTATCCACAAGAAAATGATCAAGTAGAGGCCTCTAACAAAACACTCAACAAAATCCTCATGAAAATTATTGATCAAGCTAGGAGGGATTGGCATCTTCAAATTCCCTTCACCTTATGGGCCTATCAGACTAGCATCCATGTACCCCTACAAGTGCTACACCTTTCTCTTTAGTCTATGACACTGAAGTGTTTCTTCCCCTTGAAGTTCAGATTCCATCATTACATGTTTCTCTCATATATTTCATCTCCGATGAGGACTACCATCAAGAATACATATCACAAATTGAACTGTTATATGAACGTCGTTTAACCACTCTTGAACACATCAACATATATCAAGAATGAATCAAACATGCCTATAAGAAAATCTCAAACAATGTGACTTTAATATTGGTGATCTTGTTCTCAAAGAAAACCAACATGTCACTAACATGGAAAAGAGAAAATGTGGAAAGTTTTCTCCAAACTAGCTTGGACCATATATTATCACTCATAAATATGGGTTTGGGGCTTATCGCTTAGCCTCCCTTGATGGTAAACCTAAAAAGGATCCTCTTAACGCACTGCACTTGCATTCATTCTACTGTTAACTTATCAACTCATGAGACCTTAGTCAAACTATGATCTCCATCCATCAACCCACACATCCTATCACTCTCATAATGATTTGGAATCATGTAGTATTTTTTTTCAGGATACCTATCAATACCTTAAATATGAGCACCATGACTCTGCTCATAGCATATTCCTCATGGACAAGTTCCCTGCTCATGATTAGGGAACCCTGTAATCATTACTCTCACCATACCCTTATCTTATCCTATTAAATTACAACATGAAAAGGATATAAGTGTAGCTTTCATGCTTACTTATCCCCTTCTACATGGTTACCTAAGGTTACCCTGGTTCAAAACCAAAATATTTATGGGATGGAAATAATGAAAATATAGACTAATCCCTCGAAATGGACTATCAAAAATAAAATGTCAAATAAAGATGTAGACCAATCCCTCAAAGGATGGCTACTGTGAAATAAAAAATCAATAAAATTATAGACCACTCCCTCAAAGGATGGCTACCCAATCAAAATACACAATAAGGACTTCCCATATTGATCAGTCCTCATATCAAAAAGGGGCTTCCCACATCGATCAACCCTCATACAAAAAAATCAAAAAGCAACCATCCCAGGAAATCTTCCCGCATTGATCAACTTTCCAAATGCAAGCTTCCCGTATCAATCATCTTGTATTATCTACAATAAATTTGGGGGAAAACCATGGGAACTATCAAGAAGAACCCATTTCCCTTTTTTCTACACACAAAACCTTTCCCATGTTGAAAAAGATAAGATCCAAACTATCTCATATTTATCTATGATCCTAGTATGACTAACCATTATGGGTCATACGTTAACATCTAGTATAAGGTCACAAGTATGTAGTATCATACATAAATCAGTTTACCATCATACACTATATGTGTCTAGAACAGTAAAGAATAAAACATTCCATAATGATTTATTATCCATCAGTGTGTAAATCATACAACAAGATTACCATTTCCACGACAAACATCTAAAATCATCAAAATCATATAACATGTGTCTACAATCTAAATCATACATTTCAAATATTTCCATAACACATCACATCATAATAGATATCATTAATCAAATCCTCATCAATCACATTGCTACATCATCACATTGTAATTAAAACACAAAACATAACTCAATGACAAAATCATATATATATCTTTTCTCACTCTTTTGGGCCTCTTTTAAAATCATCTTTTATACGTTTTGGGTCTACCTTTATAGTTTAATTACAAAATTCAAACAAGGGAATCATATATATACATAGTAATATCTCTCAAACAAGTGGGCCAAGCACTAACATTGTCTACTATCACCTAAGCTTGCATCCATCTAGCACATTCACTCAAGGGAAAAGGGATACATCACTCTGCATACATAACATAGGAGGGGAATTTTATTCTATTTCATCTCACACATTATATACATTTTTTAAATTCTAGATCTAGCTTGTTATCATTGTGTAACTTGCACAAGAGCATCCTCCAACATCATTACACACACTTACACACAAAACTACATGGATTTTTAAATGTAGTGCAATGCTTGGTACTAAGTTTAGTCTTCGGGTGAATGTTAGGGTCATTCTGCATCCACATACTACATCTTTATTTTTAGGATTTGATGTGGTTTGTGGGTATGTATAGCTAGAAATTTGTTTCACAAGCTATATGTACAATCAACAACATTTAAGTGTGTTCAGAGATACTAACATGGATCAACAACGAAGCTCCTGCATGAAGAGATCAAAATCCTTGAGTATACAAAACGCCAGCACCCATAATGTAGTCACTAGCACCTGGGTGCTCCTATCCTCCCATGGGTGCTTCCATCCTACACAATTCTGGGTCTCAGAATCTCTAATGAGCCTTGACCGAATGCTTCTTCCAGTCTATTCCAGCTATTCACTTTCCCAAATCATCTCCATATTATGTGAAACCAACTAAGTCACTCTCTCTCTCTCTCTCTTTCTTTCTTAGGTTTTCATATTTTTGCATGCTTGTTGTTTGTCCATTTACTATATTTTATCATTTTTATATCATACATTACAATAGTTACTCTGAAATTAATATTTAATTCTAGTTTAAATTATATATATATATATATATATATCAAAAATGTCATACATCAATCAAGGGCCTAAAAATACCATGTATCAAAATCATAATCATCATAATGCACTAAGATCCCTCATACACAAAATCATACCTACAAAAATAATAGTAAACTGGCCAAACAAACACTACCCTGCACTACTCCCCTAAGGGCCATATATATGGTCCTCCATCTAAGACCTCGACTAGTGGTTGAGCCCTACAAGCTTGTAGCACTCAGCCTGATGCAGCCTCTATCACCATGTAAAAAAAACATAACTAATCATTTGGAAGCATCCATCACATTATGTTCATAATATTGCAGCTCCTCACACCTATTGTAGTCTCCCACTCTACTAGGTCACATCTATCTCTAGCCTCAACTTGTATGCTCAGTGTGATGCCTGTAACTCCACATTTCGTAAGGCCTAACCTACAAGATCATCTTGACTTGTGTGAGATCTTCCTGTACATTATCAATCTCTCGACTCAACCCATCTCACTCACTAATCACACTATCTCTCTCGGATACCAGTATGGCCCACTCAGCTAACCACAAGACCTTCTCAGCCTCTAAACTTCACTACATAGTGCCTCCAATACAGATACCCTATCATCCTCATCTCCACCTTCACCACCACCACCCTCAGGTGTCACCTCACAAATGGGTCAGTACCCACCTCTTAAACCTATCTAGTTGCCCCTGCCACCGTGCAACGTAGGTCTCCGTCACTCATGCATCATCATATCTTGTCAATGTTCCCTGAGCATCTACCCTCACATCTATCCCCCTCCTCATTGGCCATGTCAACTACCTCCTAGACAACTGGAAATGCTACATCAAACTTTACATCATCTCTCTGATAGGCCACTAATGCCTTCAACACATCCTAAATCAATCCAAATTTTCATCTTACGTGACCAAACTTGATCAACTCCCACTAGTCCTCCCTCCAACGCCGCACCCATATATCCTGTTGTAGTGCCCTTAACTTCCCCTCTGAACAAGGCCATACCAGGAAACCTTTATAGGGCCTCCAAAAAACATCCCCGCCCTGTAAGCTGACTAGGAGCTACCTGTAGTAATCCTCACCTTGGATAGGCCCAATGGCTACAAAATATGATCTCCACCTCATGAACCCCGTTGGATACCTCGGGTCTATCCATCTCATCTAAGGCACTCCTCGCAGTTGATCCACTGTAATATGTTCACAGGCCCAACACTCTAATTAAAATGACATGTCCACTCGAAACCTGCATCTAGTACTCTGAGGCCATAACTCCCTATAAAAATGTGCCAATGGAGCAGGGGCCCAAGAAAACATTGACTTGTGCTCTAGCATATCCCCCACAATCTATGTCAACATCCACAAGACTCATCCTCTATCGGAATCTGATAAGGCGTGGTAACTAATACCCACCACCATCATAGTCACCAAGGTTTGATCCCCCTCATCATCATTGTATCAGGCTCCATACGAAAAACCCCCAAAAATATACATTATAGCATTTGCATCATCTCCATATAATCCCTGCATTGCAGTGCCCCTACCTGTCTCATCAATAGTATAAATGTTCTTTCCCTAAACTGGCAGGCGCAGGATCCATTGCACATCCTCTTATGTCATTGTCATCTCTCTTGTCGGAAACCAAAATGTGCATGTGATAAAGTCCCATCGCTCAAACAATGCCAATAATAATTCAATGTCTCTATGAATACACCTATAATGACGCATCCTACCAAATCCAACATCCTCTAAATGAGCCTAATCAACATCTAATAATCGATCTTGAACATCATCAAATATATTCATGATCCTATCCTGTGTAGTCAAACTCTCCCTAGACTGCATCCATCAAAACAAAATTCAAACATCAACTATCACAATCAAAATCTAACACTATAAGAAAGCTACCAACATAAATAAAATGTTAAGGATTCTACTAAATTGTAATATCCCCTTTTCCTGCGCCAAAGGCCTAAGGGCCAAGTCGAGTCCAAGTCGTGGTCAGACCCAAGGAGTTGTGGACGCTGGGAGCTATGGGGAGGTGTAATGTCCCCTTTTCTACGCCAAAGGCCTAAGGGTCAAATCGAGTCCAAGTCGTGGTCATACCCAAGGGGCTGTGGACACTGGGGGCTTTTGAGAAGGGGCCACATGGTACTAATATTCATGTTTGGCATTTGGGGGTCACTTTTGGACCATGGTGACTAAAAGGGGAAAAGTAACTTAAGTCACTTTATTTTATTGGCCCCTCCATAGAAAGAAATGCGTATTGGGTCTGTTGGGGCTCTTTTGCCTCGGGGAAGTATATAAGGAGCTGGGGGAGTAAGGAAAGACACTTTTTGCATACATTTTATTGACCCCTTCACGTGCAGCTGCTGCTGTTCGCATCTACAGCTTGTGGAGTCAAATCCCACAAGGACCCTAGCTTCGGTGGTGAGAGACCCATCCCTAGCTAGCAGGGCATTCTTCGGTAGTGAGAGATCTACCCTAGTCTGTCATTTTGGAGCCACTTTCTGGGTTGTGTTACAGAGATATTTCAGAAGGTACAGAGGAAGGGTTTTGAAGATTCTTGGGGCATTTGGAGAGGATAATCAGTGGGCTTCCAGATCAGAATCACGACAGCCATTTAGATCCATGTGGCAACCATTTGGGCAGAGCATGGCATGCTCGTTGAAGGCATCTCGTGAAGGTTTTCATAGGTTTTGGGGGGCGTTTGGGGAAGACAATCAGAGGGGCTCCAGACCAGATTCACAGCAGCCTTTTGGGTTGGGCGTGGCAGCACGCTGAAGGTGCCTCCATCATTTTCTGACCCCTATCCCAAGCGTGGTGACTTACAACCTGTACGGAGAGGGTTTTCCAGTTGTCTAGGTTCGTTGTGATTTCCTGGCAGCATTGTACCCTGTAATATTCCAAAAATAGTTTCCCTTTTTCATTTATAATAATATGCAAGCCCTCTTTGTATTTCCAAGTAAATTTGGGTGGTCATTTTGGGGAATATTAAGTTTATTTAGTTTGTTGTTCTAATTGTAAAAATCTAAGTATAACTAGTACTTTATGTGGCTGCACATTTTCAATATTTTGTGCATTTTTAAGTGGTATCCCATTGGGGATATTTCAGTGGTATCAGAGCTATTGTTCCTCCAGCCTATGTTGGTTAAATATGACAGTTTGGAAAGATCTCAAAGGGGGTTTTATGAAGGAAATGTTCACCAACATGGTGAAACAACAGGAAGCCACTAACCTTTATTTGAGTCAGCTCACTCAGAATGTGAATCAAAGCAGACCTAGGGACAATAAGGAACATGGTGAGAACAGTGATAGAGGGCGGCCAATAGAGGAGATTGATGAGGATTATTGTTGGAGGAAGTACCAATCTTTGAGTAGGGGTTTCAGAGATAATATGCCATTTCCAGATTATTGCATGATGAAGATTGGTAGCAAGCCCAAACGAGGTCATCATATGCCTGTACCTGAATCACAAAAGAACTCGTTTGTAGAAGAAACTTCTAAACAAAAGGGTATGATTTCCATTGAGCAAAATAATTGCATTAGTGAAACTTTGCTTGTTAGAGAAATTATTCCAGCTCAGGAGAAGGAATTTGTATATGTAAGTAAAGAGGATGTAATGGAAACTCTAAAACGGTGTGAGGAATGGAATAGTGGAGCTAGAGCTGCTAGATTGATAGCTTCTCAAGCAAGACAACACCAACAAGGGTTCAAGGAAAAGATGTGGGAAAATGATGCAAAGAAGCCTACACCCACGAAAGAAGACTCTATGGAGCAGTTGACACATGAGGAGGAGCCTCACATGGACACTGGTGTAAAATTGCAGCCTACTGTAATTTCCAAACCAGCAACTTTTGATCAGCTTTCAGATACTTTCAACAGGCACTCAGGAAACAATGTTGGGGGCAGCTCAACATATGTCTATCTTGAACACACGGAGGACATTGATGGCCTTGAAAGGCACTCAGGCAACAATGTTGGGGGCAGCTCAACATATGTCCATCTTGAACACACGGAGGACATTGATGGCATTGAAAGGTATGAACAAACATGGTTGGTTGGTTGCAAAACTGAAAAAGATATTTCAATCCAAAAGGTACCTATCAATCCTCCAAAGAATAAGTCATTATCATATGGGATGGGTTTACCAAGCAGTAATGAGCATAAAATTGTGAAAGGTGTTGATTCTTGTTCCACTTATTCTCCGTCTAAAATCATGAATCACAATAGGGATGGTGTTGTTTTGGAGGTTTCTAAAGTAGCGGTAGAAGGTGAACCTTGTGATTAATCTTCTTTATGAGGAGATACAAGAGAAGAAAAGATGGCAGACCTTACATGATACAAGGGCTCAGGGGCATTATAAGCTATGGGATCCTGGTAATATGTGGCAGTTATCCAAAACTATCAATTCTGATGTAGAAAACTTTGTGACTGATTTCATAAGCCAAAGAAGGAATTCAAATGTGTCTTTTGGGATTACAAGTGTTGGCAAGCATGATTTCTTCATTGGAGACTCCGGTGCAAGAAGGGAGAGTACCTCTCAAGGTACTAGCATTGGTTTTATGATTGCTAAAAAGGGTAAGAGAATATTTTTTAATCATCTTCAGCCTGTTGGACTGTGTATAACAACAGTCATAAGGAGAAGAGAAAATAGCAATATGGGACTACAGGGTCAAAGAGGCAAGAGTGGACATTCAGGGAAGCGGCCTCCCCATCCTTCTGCCAGGCCTTTGGGGCTTCACAAACCTTCTTTCTTGAAGGATCCGGAAGTTTCACAGGTACAACAACCTGTAGATATCTTGGGTGAGGAGTCTTTTTGGGAGAGGAACCAGATCTGGAGTGAGGGCTTTCGTAACAACATGTCATTCCAAGAATATTACAGAATGAAGATTGGCAGTCGACCCAAGAGAGATCATCAGAAACAGGTACCAGAGTTACAGAGGAGATTGGGATAGATCTCCATTCCACACTTCGATGGTTCTAAGAAGTGTACTGCACCGTCTTGGGTCTAGAAGCTGAAGACATACTCTGACTTGAATCCTATGCGCGAGGAAGATGCAATTAAGTTTGCAAGCTCGCATCTTGAGGGAGATGCTCATGATTGGTGGCATCATGGGCTGATTACACAGGGACACATACACATTACGACTCATGCAGAGTTCGCGTAGAGGCTGGTGAGCAGATTTGATAGGAGGGACCCTGACAGGTATTTCAGGGAGTGGACTCATTTGAGATAAACTCGGTCCCCTGAATCAGTACATCGCAGATTTTTAGAGATTACTAGTCATGGTACCTGATGTCACGAAGAGGAGGTTGATTTCACTATTCATAGCAGGTTTGACTGATGCTTTCGCTGGATTTGTGAAGGCATTTGAACCTTCTTCCTTGCACGGGGCTGTTAGGAAAGCTCGGGACTTGGAGTTATCCACTCCAAAGCCGATGGCTCCACCTCGCATTCAGCAAAGGGAACTTCCATTCGGATCAAACGAATGTCAGCAGAGGGAGCCTCCACCGAGGCAGGAGGTGGTTAAAAAGCCAATCATTTCCCGAGAACACAGAGATGAGTTGAGGCGAAAGAAACTATGTTTCGATTGCCACACACCTTGGATTCCAGGATATGATTGCAGAGGTAGAGGGAAGGCTCCATTCATTGAAGTCTTCGAGGAGAGCAAGGGTGACAGAGGTGAGGAGTTAGAGACTCGCAAGATGGATGATGGAGATGGGGTTGCTTTGGATAGTGCTGATGCGGGGCAGGAGGAGAAGACTTTTCCTCAGGAGATTATAGCCACATTGCCTAGTACTCTGATGTACAAGGCATTTAGGATTAGAGGAGTTATGCAGGGTCAGGTGTTGGGGTACTCATTGATAGCAAGGTAACCCACAACTGTATTGATGCCTCATTGGTTGAGAGGCGAGGACTACAGACAGAGGATTTTGAGGGCCTCAATGAGGTTGTAGCCAATGGAGAGTCTTTGAGGTGCACACGGCAGGTTCCCCAAGTGAGCATCACGAGGGGTAACTATACAGTTACCAATGATTTCCACATTTTTGGAATGGGAGTGACCAACATAGCACTGGGAGTGCAGTGGCTTCACTCTCTTGGTGAGTTTCAGACTAAATTTCAGACGATAGAGCTGAAGTTTAAGTTCGAGGGAAGGAATGTGATTTTGAGGGGAGTATCTGCAGGAGCACCAAGGATGGTTACAGCTGAGGGGATGGAGAGGACGATCCGGTATGGTGAGGAGTTTTATTATTGTGGATCAATGTGGAGTATGATGGATGTAGGTGTGGCCAACAATGTTGCACATGAGACTGTTACTGAGATTGGGATTATAGGTTCAGATCATCTGAGCTTATCATTATGTTGGTTATCCGAAGTTTCGGTAGACTGGAGACCTCATTTGTTTGTTGAGTACTCCAAGAACTGACACACTGGTGAGATTCTGGATGGTCACATACAGGATGACAACTACAGATTTGAGGATGAGATGATCTTCTATCAGGGAAGATTAAGCCTTGTGATAGATTCATGGTTGAGGATGGAGATATTGCGACATGTGCATTGTCCTTCCGTGACTGGGCATTTGAGCTGCGATGAGACCTACAGGTTCATGTCAGAGAGGTTCATATGGCACAGGTTGAGGGAGGATATCCCCAACTTTATACAGGCATATACGGTTTGTCACTATGACAAGTCAAAGCCTACGAGTTCATCATTTTTTGAATCGACATTGGAAAACAACTCCTATGTATTTTACTGCTTCTATGCCCGGTGAGCATTTCACCCACATGTTAGTCAGTGGAGAGACGAAATTGAATCATGGTTATTCATTAGGTTCACATTTAGCGCAAGAGGTGGACTACGTGGAGCTGATATTGTTGGTTGATTGTCTACTAGAGTCTTGGGACCTTTCCTCCACGGGACACATTGAGATACAATATGAGGAGTCGTGCTCTCACACAAGTGCAGGTCAGGTGGGAGAGTTAGCACCATTTGTGCATAAACAGGTTGCTTCACAGGTTGATTCAAGGGACTCTACAGGATTCAGAGTGAACTTTCATACCCAGGAGTTGATTGGAGAGGCCATGAGTGATTTTGTGATGACAACTTTGCATTGGCAGGGGTTGGACCGATTGGAAACTTAGGTGTGGGTACCAGTGGAGAGTCAGTTTGGATATCATTCCACTTCAAGGACAACATTACTCTCAGTACCATATGGAGGTCATGATGACGACATAGGGTTTCTTGGTTACCTCGGATTACATGGATCCTTGGTGGATGGAAGGGTGAGGTGGAGAAACGTACGGTGTGGTATTCAGCTACTGCAGTAGAACGAGATAATGCTTGGGGTCAAGCATTTCTTGGGAAGGGAGCACTGTAATGTCCCCTTTTCTTGCGCTAAAGGCCTAAGGGCCAAGTTGATTCCAAGCCGTAGTTAGACCCAAGGAGCTGTGGACACTGGGAGTTATGGGGAGGTGTAATGTCCCCTTTTCTATGCCAAAGGCCTAAGGGTCAAATCGAGTCCAAGCCGTGGTCATACCCAAGGGGCTGTGGATGCTGGGGGATTTTGAGAAGGGGCCACATGGTACTAATATTCATGTTTTGCATTTTGGGGTCACTTTTGGACCATGGAGACTAAAAGGGGAAAAGTAACTTAAGTCACTTTATTTTATTGGTCCCTCCATAGAAAGAAATGCATATTGGGTCTGTTGGGGCTCTTTTGCATCGGGGAAGTATATAAGGAGCTGGGGGAGTAAGGAAAGGCACTTTTTGCATACATTTTATTGACCCCTTCATGTGCAGCTACTGATGTTCACATCTACAGCTTGTGGAGTCAAATCCCATAGGGACCCTAGCTTCGGTGGTGAGAGACTCATCCCTAGCTAGCAGGGCATTCTTTGGTAGTGAGAGATCTACCCTAGTCTGTCATTTTGGAGCCACTTTCTGGGCTGTGTTACAGAGATATTTCAGAAGGTACATAGGAAGGGTTTTGAAGATTCTTTACGGAATTTGGAGAGGATAATCAGTGGGCTTCCAGATCAGAATCATGACAGCCATTTGGGCAGAGCGTGGCCACTCATTGAAGGCATCTCGTGAAGGTTTTCGCTGGTTTTGGGGGGTGTTTGGGGAAGACAATCAGAGGGGCTCCAGACCATATTCATGGTAGCCTTTTGGGTTGGGCGTGGCAGCACGCTGAAGGTGCCTCCATCATTTTCCGACCCCTGTCCCAAGTGTGGCGACTTACAACCTGTACGGAGAGGGTTTTCCAGTTGTCTAGGTTCGTTGTGATTTCCTGGCAGCATTGTACTCTGTAATATTCCAAAAATAGTTTCCCTTTGTCATTTATAATAATATCAAGCCCTCTTTATATTTCCAAGTAAATTTGGGTGGTCATTTTTGGGAATATTAAGTTTATTTAGTTTGTTGTTCTAACTGTAAAAATCTGGTATAATCAGTACTTTATGTGGCTGCACATTTTTTTATTTTTTTGTGCATTTTAAGTGGTATCCCATCGGGGATATTTCATAAATATCTAAAGATTCCTTTAAATCACTATTATTTCTAGAAATCATTGGTGATTTCATATCCCCCATGCAAAAAATAAGAAGAAGAAAGAAAACTGAAAAAATTCAAATAACACCACTGACCTCAACATGTGTGGGCCTCTGTCTCTTTTACACACCTCCAGCTACCTCCATCTCACATAAAATAGCAAAAACTAGGAAATTAGGGTTTTTTGGTCTCTTAGGTTCTTCTCAAATCATAAATGAACCAAATGAGCATCTAAATCACCTTTTATATCAAAATTGTTTCCTCCCACCTGATCGGTGACAATTCGTCTAATCACTGACAATTTCATCAAATCACCAACGACCTAGAGTAACCGTAAGCCATTACCTCCCCTTTATCCAAAATATCATTGATTGGCCTCTAAGCCCCATTAAATCATAATTTTGATCATGCCACACTAAAATTGCACATTTTTCATATATGCTCATCCTTTTTGGACCCCAAGACCCTCTACAAATCAAAATCAATCAATCCATACACATCCTACCTTTATCAAATCCATCTCGGATATTGCATCCTTCTAGGAAAACTTGTTTCCTTTTTTCATCATAAAGTTATAAATGTATAGGTCATGAACCCCTTGGTTCCCCTATCACTTGACTTCATGGTCATATAAGCCCACCTTGTGGCAACATCCTTTATCAATCCTACATCTCCTGAGACATCATAGATACTATATGATTTCGGGAACCTTTTCACATATCTGCTCCCTATGAGTTGTACATCTATAGGTTTAGAATCCATTGGTTCCCCTATCACTTGATTCTTTGGTTGCACAAGGCCACCTTTGTGGTAAATTTTTTTCATGCCTAGTCTTTTGGAATCTTAAATGAAACAAAACATCATACAAACCTATCTTATCCAACAACCTATTCAAATCAATGACCATTTCACTTCATCACAATGACCCCCCAGTTCAAGGGGGGACCACCTATCCAACACTAATCTATCATTTAATTCATTTTTTTCTAGCAACTTGTCCATCACAAACTGCTTTAAAAAGGGGCAAATGTAGACACTGGGTTTTTAACACCCTAAGTGACTTACTTGCATCACTCACATATCTCAAATATTAATCTAATCCTTTCATTAAAACATAAACCTATCCTAAGTCATACCCTCACCCTCGTTAAAACACATTTTTCACCGTAAAACATAATTACCTATCTTAAACCCCCTAACGACCTAAAACCTATTCTAACCCATTATAACCCTAACTATCCAACTTCCCAACTCCCTAAAAACCCTCTCAACTATTTCCAGTTACATCCAAGCTCGGAAACCTTATTTGAAAGTGGTTAAAACCACTTCTAAGCAAGTTTTCCCTGCATTTTCTGGATTTTCAAAGACCCTAACAAAACCTCTAGCGATTATAAAAGCAAGCATCAAACCTCATGGTTAAGGATATTATGTCATTCACAACAAATATATATTTTTTCAAGACTTAAAAGACATCATTTTAGACATCTTGATATCTCCAGCACCCCTGTTATGTCCTTAGAAGCTCTATAAATTTCATAGGAATCCCAAAACATCATTTTATAGAATTTATCAACAAAGGTTAGTTTTTATCTTCTGCTTTCACTTTCAGTCTATCAATACATATTATTAGATACCACATCAAGTTATAAATCATTCTCTTTAGATAAAATTTGCACACTATAAAAGGATTAACTATCTCCTAGTAATCGCCAACGATTTTACTTGAATCCCTAGCGACCATACAAAATTTGCTAGTGATCCTTATCTTTTTCTCATTTTAATCATATTTATTGTATCTATAATCATTTTATTATTTTTTTTTCTATCTAATCTACTTGTTTCAAGACGTGTCTCTATGTAGATGAAAATTCCAAGTGTGTCACATCCCATTACCTAAAATTTTGATCTTTCGATCGTGCAACAACCCCTCATCTGGGAACAATTTGACATCACACATGAACTTATCCTATGTGCCATTGCGTTGACACCAGACATTGCAGACATCAAATATCAACTCAAATTTATACAAGAAGAATGGGACACTGCTAAATAGTTCTGGTTTGGGTACTTCAAGGAGTTCAAGATTGTCGTAGCCCTCTCTTGGGCCACCTATCACATGGAGTAGGATCTTTCTGTACCTATGGAATTCTAGACATTCATTTATTGTCAATTTAATTTTGTATCATATCATTTTATTGTAAAATGAGTGAACACCCTTCGAGGAATCCCATTGGTTTCTCAGGATCGGTCTTTTCGAAAAACTTTTCATCTCTTTGTCTAATATCTACCTTGTTAAACCATCTTTACATGCGGGTACTCTCATCCATTGGAAGGAAGGATCCCCATGTACGTTGTACACCCATCCATCCCGATATTTCACTATCAATGTAGATATCATTAAACCCTACCATATTATGAGTTTTTTGTGTTTTAGCGTATAATTGAGGAACCAAAAAACACCATAAACAATTATGTTCATTATTTTTTTATGAAGAAGCCACCACCCCTTGGTAAGCAGGAGGAATTTAAAGTTTTTATTAAGAAAAAATTATATCATATTTTCTATGAAAATGAAAAATCTATTGGTTACCAATATCTTAGTCAATAACAAGGACAAAATGTAGAGGATTATACCAACATATTCTAGAATATGGTAGTGCAAATGGGACAATACACCTTTGATTGTGACATTTTAATGAAATATGTTGGGGGATTAAATATGTGTGCATGTATACTTTGTTTAATGTTAAATCAAATGAAGCAAGAACTACCACCTAAAATAGTTCTACAATTTAGCTAAAACAAAGCATAAACACCATCAAGATAGAGAACTAAGCAAGATCTAAACTAACATTATAACTTTGAAAACATGAGATCAAAACTATGCATGCTATTTTAACATCTCTACTCTCCTAGATTACCAACAAGAATGAATGGACCTATTTAGCTCCAATGGCAATCAAAAATTGCTTTTTTTGATCCTTAAAGAATGCAAGAATAGGAAGCTTTAGCTCTTAACAATGGTGACCTCTCAAGAAAACAAAAGGCAAGCTCTTAGTCTCTTTGCTATATGCTTTGCATTTTCTCTCTTAAGAAGTTTTAGGTGTAAGTAAAAAGGTAGGTGGAGGGATCTTTATATAGCCCAAAGGATAAAGGATTCAACACATTCTCATGAATGTGGGATAAAGGTAAAACATGATTAGAAATGGATATGGTTGCTTTATTAAAGGTAACCTTACTTTAGAAGGGTTTAATACATGTTTAGCAAGTCATGGGAGTTGGGGGGTATTTTAATTGATCAAAGGTGATTAATTAATAGGTAGGTGTAAGCTTATAGAAGCCATTTAGAAGAATATTAGTGCAATTCAAGCTATTAGAAAGGGATTAAATCAATTTAATATCGATTTACTAGTTTAAATGAAGGGGAAGACTAATTAATTAATAATAATTAATTAATCAAGATAGAGGAAGTGATAATTAACGGAAGGTCATTAATTAGGCTATTAGCCGGGTAGGCGACTTAATCAATTAGCGTATTGTAATTAATTGACGAAAATTAGAGGGAATATGAATGCTTTTAATGATATGTCATCTATTTGCAGAAAAGGAGATAATTATTGAAATTTAAGTATTTAAATTGCTTGGGCATAATTATAGGTGTCTACATTTTCCCCTCTTTGGGGTGACATAAGTGACGTCACTTAAAAGATAGTAGATGGAAGAAATTTTTTGAAGGGATAGGAGAAAAATTAGTAGGAGGGAGAAATGCCCCCTCGAGTGTCGATGGGGTGATGAAAGAAGTCGATCGACGATCAAAAAAGGTCAGATATAGGTAGAAGGATAGGAGGAGGCAAGATGCCCTGGTGAGAGAGAAAAGCAGGGATGAAAAGGGAAGTGGTGTAGAAGAAATAAGGAAGAGGGGAGAGAAGATCTTAGCCTCTAGCTGCTTATTTATTTGGAACAAATTTGATGTCATCATATTGCCATAGGAACTACATCATCGTTCCTCATGGAAAATATAAGCATACGACAAAGGTAGAATGACATGAAAATCCATAGTATGAATAACTTTCCATTGCTGAAAACACTAACTCCATGCAACATACACAATGTAATGCAATATGAGAAAGTGAAAGATGCCTAACTCCATGCAACATAAAAAATGTAATGTAATACGAGAAAGTAAACAAGCTAAACTAACAGAGAAACATAATGTAATGTTTTTATTATCAAGCTTCAGTGATGACATTTGTGAATTAATGAAAAGGGTTGATGATGGTGCCCCAAGAAAGGATACATGCGAGGGGAATAACGAAGGACACTTGGGTCTGATGGAAAAGTAATGTGCACTAAGAAACAGTACCAGGAAACTCATTGTGCCCCAGAGTATAGATGAAGTAAGCAGCCTAGCTTTTGCTGATGGAGGTAGATCAAGATGATTCGCAAGTCTCACACATGAACAAGTGAGAACCAAAGAGTGATATTTTATAGGATGATTCTCAATTTTTAGAAGTTTTCTTAAACATATTTGAATGTTTTTGATGATTTTTCTAACATATTTGAATGTTTTGGTTGATTTTAAAAGTTTTATGAAACTATGTACAGGAAGACGAGGAAGCGTGGATGCCCCCAACGATTTATGGGATGTACAAGGGCATAAGGCCACGTGCATATGAGAAAGGTGAAGATGTAAAAAAAATTCCCCAACGATTAGGTGGGATTATTCAAAGGTAAACTCTTCACAGGTAGAAGTGGGACCCAAGGCCATTATGGATAGGTTCAACATGATGGTGAACGTAAACCAATGAAGTGCTGGGAAGAAGCAAGGATGCCCCCAGCGTAAGTTGGCCTACAAGCACATGATAGAAAGGAAGGAGAAGATTATTTTTTCGGAAGGGGAAAAAGGTTTCCAAAAATATGGAAAACAAGTAATCTTATACACATGGATGTTCTGAACGAAGTAGAAGAACAATGTGAATGATATGAATGTAGCTTAGAAGCCTCGCAATGAATAATTGATTAGCCAAAGGCATAAGTCGTGAGACGAGATATGGACTACAGTAATAGTCTAAACAAGGTCCAAAAAAGACACTTGGTAACATACTAATCTTGTTTACTCATAGAGATCTAGTTTGTGCACATGGATTTTATTACCTCTTGAAGTGAAGATTTAATAGACAACAAGTGAAGAGACCCTAGCCAATGTGTAGGAATGATTTATTTTGATAAGTGATTTTGTGAATGGAGGGTGAAAGGATAGTCGTACATTGCTCCGCTGCCAGCCAAGCATCCATAGCCCCGATGGAGATGTATTTGATTCTAATCACAACATTCCTCTACTGTCAGTCAGACATCCATAGCCTTGATAGAGATTATTGGAAATACCCTAAGAGAGAGTTATATATTAATTTGCTTTTTCTTTGTAGCTTTTGAGTTTTGATTGATTTTGATTCTTTTACTTTCTGAAAACTTATTTCAGCTCTCTTGTTTGACAAGGGGTTAAGAACCACTGATGGCTTGATGGAAGGAGGTGGAAGTGATTGTGATGATGAAATTGGCTAGTGTCAAAAAATATGTCCAAAATTTCTTCGCAACAAGTTTATTAGATGTTTGAATGTGATAGGATCTCCATGAGGTCAGTCGTTCTTTAATTTACCAAGGTGATAAAAGACCAGGGGAAAATAGATACCATAGAGATAAATGTCACAAAATGCGTGCGAATAAGCTAACCAAAATATCATCGAAGGGATGAAAATGGTAGAAATACTTGTAGAAGAATAGAAAGGAAGGGAAGAAAGAAATATCCATGTGTACGCAACACCTGATTGCAATGTTTGATCTTTGTACCTTTGATTTTTTTTGTTTTTTTTCTCATGTTTTTTTGTATTTTTGTATTTTTGCATTGTTTTTTATTTTTAGATTTTTGATATATTTTTTTTGAACCGTTGTTACTAACAAAGTCACTCTGTGTGATAGGATCCAACAACGATGTTTGCGACTTCCTTGATAAGGGAGACTAAGCATGTTTTTTTATCTAGAGTCATGTTTTCCCCTATCTCGATGATTGTGGTGAGTTCACACTCAATAAAGGACTGTGATTTATCCTGAAACATGGATTTTGTATGTGGGAGCTTGAGTTCCCTATTTAGAGGTTTATGCACTTTGCGTCATACTTGATGGTTATGTTGATGTGCATTCTTTAATCACGCTTGATTTACAACTTTGAGATTCATTAAAATTGTTGGGAGCTTTTGAGCTCTTGTAATTTTGATCTTATCTTGATAATGAAACCATTTGGGTTTCTTATAAGCTGACTACGTGACTTGTTATGATCCTCGAGAAGTGAGAAGAATGTGAACATTGTATGATTGATGATAGGAACGTGAGAAATGATGGTGGGCTTTTCCACAATCATTGATAGAAGAATAATGTGATGGATGAAAAGGATATGGTCCAAGAATTGAAGAGGATGGGCCAAGAGGTACCAGGAGGTGAGCTCATAGACAGAAGGATGAAGGGCTACTAGGAGGTGGCCCAAGAATAGAAGATGATGGACTACTCGGAGGTTTCCCATAAATAGAAGACGAAGGGCTACTAGGATGTGGACCCAAGAATAGAAGAAGGGGCTACTAGGACGTGACCCATAGTATAGTAAGATGATGGGATACCCAGGGGTGATCCATAAGTATAGAAGATAAGGGGCTAGTTGGACTTGTCCCCAAGATAATCAAAAATAGTGGGCTACTCAAGAATGTCCCACAAATAGAAGAGAGAGGGATACTAGAAGGTGACCCACACCTAGAATGAAGATGAAGGGCTACTTGGCGGTTGACCCCAAAGAGATTTTGATTGAGGAATTATGATAGACAAAGAGTTATTAGAGTGATGAGAAGATAGGCCATGGATCAATGCAAGACCAAGGTAGTTTCATCACATAATGAAGAATGTGAAGATGGAAGAATAAGAGGAGGATCAAGTTTGCATGATCTGAGAGTTCTTCCTCTATTTCTTTGAAAAATAGGAATCAACCTTTTCCTCTATAATATGTGACGCATCAAAGTCTAAAGAGAATCCTTGATTGTAATCTACTAAAGGAATATCTTCATGTGCCCCTATGAATGCCCTGATGATGTTTCTTCATTCTAAAATAAGATCAGATCGGTATGAGTTGTTGATCGATCCCTAGGGGTTGATTGGAAGAAATAGGTTCCACTTGGTGTGGAAGACTTAGAAGATATTTGATGATTATTGACAGAAGAAGATAGATTTGGGGGACGAGATGTCTATGTGTAGCTAGATGGATCAGAGTAGAAGAAGGTGGCAGTGGACTTACCTATAAGAATGGTATGTCGTATGTAAAATAGTAGGATTAAGTCCAAAGTCTATAGATTGCGACGCATGGGTCGAGTCAGATGATTTGTTTCAAGGACTTTGAGTTAAATGAATATTCAAAGAAGGAAGATTCTGTGGGGTAGGTATTGATTAAGAAGGTCTGTGCAAAGAAGGGGAGGACTTAGGTGATTCAAGCATCGCATTAGATGAATGATGAAAAGGGTCCTGCGAATAAACTAGAGATTGAATCATAGAATTGTATTATACTTTGATTGGAGGGATTTGGAGTCGCATATCTTCAAAGGAAGAAGACGTCGTTGGGGCGACTGATAAAAGGGGTCCTGAAGAAAGGGAGGACCGAGACATAAGAGTTGCATTAGATGACTTAGGAGTCAAATTAGATGAATCCAACTAGTAGTTTGGATATGAATCCTCATAAGAGTCAGAGGAAATATTTGGATTGGAATCCTCATATTAGAATTAGAAGAAGAGTGGGGGGAACTCGAATAATAATTTGGATCAGACGTGTCCAAATCATACCACCGACTATAAGATGAAGGTGGGGAATGGGTTACCCATATGGGTTCTCTAACAGTGAAGAACCAAACAAGGTTTAGTTGTGATGGGCATCTTTTTCTTTGAATTGCTAAACTTAGGTTCCATATTTTTGTAAGTATGGGGAACCATGTGATAGTTGGTCATTGTTGGCATATTTTGGGCATAAATGTCTAGATCTAGATAGTGTGATTGAAACTCCTTCAAAGGGAAGGAAGTGACATGTCAATTTGGGTAGCATAATAGTGACAACCAACTAGACATTTTGTAAGTATTGATATGTGTGTTTGATTTTCTGAAGAAGGTTTAAAGAAAATAGACATCGTCATGACATAATATTGATGAGATCAAGAGGGATTGTCCTAGAAAATAAGTTTTCTGAATGAAATTGGTCAAAATCAAGGAACAATCATGCAAAGTGTGAAACACAAATGCCAATCAACAAGGGATTATTCACTATATCGAAAATCCTTATGCAAAGATGATCAACAAGATGTTTTCACTAATTGCCAAGTTCAAGGAAATATGAACAAAACAAGTAAGTGGTAAAACAGTTAATTCATCACAAGACAATCTCAATCAAGATATACGATGAGACAGCCAAACTTGATTATGACCTATATCTCAAAAATAAAGAATTACAATTCTGAGATGACACAACAATAACAAGATATGCTAACCCACTTTGCAGAAATGTGAAGTATTGATATCGAATGTTATTGAATAACACTCACAAATGGTAACACAAATCTAGCACTCTTTGAAATCGAGGTAATAATAGAACTAGGCTTTGGTCAAGCTAAAAATCTCAAAGTATAGCTAGGAATAGTAAAAATGTGTTGAACGTAACCATACAATATAGGTACTTATGTCGAGTTTTAGAAACAAGAATAAATAAGTCTTGAAATTGTATGCTACAAACAAACAAGAAAACTCTTCTAAGTATGTTAATTCCATGGTGATGAACAATTATGCAATAACTACAAAAATGATGACCTGTGACATGGGTATCAAGAAGACAATGGCTACCAATGACTGTTAGAAAAAATCCTCCGCAACTTAAGTTTAACAAGGAAGTTGCAAACATGGATGGGCATAAACAGAATAAAAGTGAGAGAAATCAGTTGCTCAAAAAGGGGTAACACAAAGGTAGTCAAAACTTAGAAATTGATCAAAAAGTTTAAAAGACTTGAAAGGAATTATATAAAAAAAAATGAAAGATACTGGCTTCACTTTACATGAGTATTAACCTTGCCCTAAGGCTAAGTAAAAACTAGGTGAAAGTACCACATCACATCTAGTTTCTCAATGAATGTAAATATGGTTTATCACTCAACAATAGACATCTATATCGAATTGAAAGTGGGCTCAAGCCAAAGTATATTCTCCTTGGTTCTCTCACCCTAGGTGTTACAAAGTTGTCACAAGTGAGCGTGATTTTCCCAAAAAGTTGTACTGACTAGTTCTAAGGAGTATCCTGGCTTTACTTTACCCCCTTCAATAAAAAGTCAAATAGTTTCATCTAGATGTATTATCACTGGGGTTGCCACAGAAGATAACCTATAAACTAATATCTCACAAAGGAATCACTAGTCAGTAGGTAGTGCGGAGCACTTCCTGTTTTTTCCACAAGTTCTCTCTTGCGTGGAAGCTACTTTGGGGTTCCTAGACCATCCCTATTGTTGTAGCTTAAGGACTTATGCCAAAGGCGACTTTGTTCCAGTTGAAAGTGAGAGGGACCGTATCTCTTAACCAAAACCTATAAGTACATATGTGTTGAATGATGTGAAGTTGTTTTTATAGTTGCCTTTAGATTAATAAATTTGCTTTAGAACACCATTGCGGAAAACCTGCAAACAAGCATGTGTAGCCAAAATAGTAGTTTTTTTTTCGGTTTGATTCCTCCTTTCTTTGACAATCATTTTTAGGTCCTACGCACAAATGATTTAGTTCAGTTTCTAAGAAAATAACATCTATATTAACCAAGAGTTACTTTTGATTCTCAAGATCATCCAATGACGCGGAGAGAAGATCATACATTCTTTTATTATGATGGTAAACTACAGATAAATTGTAAAGGAAAATCTTTTCAATCAATGAACTTTATAAAATTCTTGATGAATGTTTCTATTACCCTAAACCAAAAATGAAAGATGAAGTTTCCAATTTACCAAATGTTAGAAAATGAAGACTAAAGTTCTTTTGATTCTCAAGATCACCCTAAGGTGCAAGAGAATATGCATACACAAAATTTATCCCAACTATATAGAAATGGAAAACTTCAAATCAAAGGACCATTGAAAAATGCTTTGTAAAAGGTTCATTCCCTTAAGCAAAATGAATAATGGGTAAATTTCCAAGTTTAATACCAATGTTAAAAAGATAGAGATCAAAGTTGTTTTTTATTCTCAAGATCACCAAAAAGGTGAAAGAGAAGAGCATACACAAATTTGGTCTAAATCAAGTAAGCATGGAAATACAACATTCATCAAAACATTAGACATGTTAGAAAATGACTAGTTTTCAAACTAATAGAAGGAAACCAAAATTTCTGTAAGTATAAATCCCAAATTTATGTTATCATTGTATAGTTAACTTCAATACCTTTCCAACTCAAAAAAAAAAACGGAGTCATTTCGAGTTCAAGACAAAACTTATGGCCTTCGAGATGGGTTAACCTAACATATGCTCTTATGCTGACTCGGTATGCACTTGACATGCACTCAAAAATGTCAAAAAAATGTCCCTTAATTTGGAAAATGGGCAAATGTTTCCAACCAAGATTCAATTTGACAACCCTTGTATCGCACATTAATATATGAATAGAAGACTCAATAACTATCAAACATTAACATGTATGCTCAAGAATTTAAACTTTTCAAGAAATTGACAAAACTAGCATGTAGAATGATGAAAAAGTAAGCTCTCAAAATGAAAACATGATGAAATATTAAATTTTCTCACCAAGATTAAATTTTCTAGCAACCCACCACATTAATATGTAAAGTAGAAGACTCAGCACTATCAAACACTAACCTACATGCTCAAGAATTTAAAATTTTCAAGAAATTGACAAAACTAGCATGTAGAATGTTGAAAAAGTAAGTCTCTAAAAATGAAAAGTGTCATGGAGAAATCTTGAAATTTTCGCATCAATTCAAATTTTGATATCAACTTCACCTCTTTATACCATGAAGGAAATGACTCAACACATTTTAACTCAACAAAACAAGTTTTTGGAATTCAAGTTAGATCAACATGTGCAAAGAGGGTTAGTAACCAAAAATGAAACTTAACTACAAAAAAGAAATTAAATGCAAAGGACAATGGAGTAAATCCCACCGTTTGTAGCAAATGTGGAGCATGTATACTTTTCTTAGTGCTAATCAAATGAAGCAAGAACTACCACCTAAAATAGTTCTACAATTTAGCTAAAACAAAGCATAAACACCATCAAGATAGAGAACTAAGCAAGATCTAAACTAACATTATAACTTTAAAAACATGAGATCAAAGCTATGCATGTATTTTAACATCTCTACTCTCCTAGATTACCAATTTAGAATGAATGGACCTATTTAGCTCCAATGGCAATCAAAAACTTGCTTTGTTTGATCCTTAAAGAATGCAAGAATAGGAATCTTTAGCTCTTAACAATGGTGACCTCTCAAGAAAACAAAAGGCATGCTCTTAGTCTCTTTGATATATGCTTACACATTTTCTCTCTTCGTAGCTTTTAGGTGTAAGTAAAAAGGTAGGTGGAGGGCTCTTTATATAGCCCAAAGGATAAAATGATTCAACACATTCTCATGAATGTGGTGATAAAGGTAAAACATGATTAGGTTTAATGGATAAGGTTGCTTTATTAAAGGTAACCTTACTTTAGAAGAGGTTTAATACATGTTTAGCAAGTCATGGGAGTTGGAGGGTATTTTAATTCCATCAAAGGTGATTAATTAATAGGTGAGGTGTAAGCTTATATGCCATTTAGAAGAATATTAGTGCAATTCAGGCTATTAGAAAGGGATTAAATCAATCTTAATATCGATTTACTAGTTTAAATGAAGGGGAAGACTAATTAATTAATAATAATTAATTAATCAAGATAGATGAAGTGATAATTAAGCTGAAGGTTGTTAATTAGGCTATTAGTTGGGTAGGCGACTTAATCAATTAGCTCTATTGTAATTAATTGAGTTCGTCAATTAGAGGGAATATGAGCGTTTTTGATGATATGTCGTCTATTTACAGAGAAAAGGAGATAATTAGTGCAATTTAAGGATTTAAATTACTTGGGCGTAATTATAGTGTCAACAAAATAGTCACTTAGGGAGGTTTGCGTTGTTATCTAAGCCCAAGTATCTTGATGAGGTTTGTTGTCAAGCTCATTATCTTGAGATAGACAAGGAAATGATGATAGAGATGGTGAGTTGAATTCTACTTCTATTTATAACAAAGAATGTGTAAAGCACTATGGACATTATGACGTGGGTGGTCATATATAGGATTCTTTTTGGAATTTGCATCTGGAGTTAAAAAGAAGCTACCACTTTTGGAATAAGAGGAAGAAGAAAATTATGACCCCAATTCTAGAAAAATAGAATTGTTGTAGCCAAGATGGAAAAGAGAGAAATTTATTCAATTATATTTAATGGAAGGTATGTTTAGGTAGTTCTAATTATAAGGATGTTACACAAAAAGGTGATATTTCTAAGATTTTACATATTGAGGTTTAGATTCAAAATACAAAGGTAGATGATCTTTTTGATTCATGTTCTAAAAAAAATTCAATTAGTAGAGAGTTGGTAGATAGAGTCGGGTTGGAAGTGATAAATTATCATAATCATTCTAAATTATGTTTGGTGAAACAAGAAGGAAAGATTAAGGTTTCCAAGAAATGTAATTTCAAGTTTGCATAAATAAACATTTCATTGACAATGTTGTTGTGGATGTAGTACTTATGTATTTTTTTGGAAAATTCTTGAGAATCCACTAAATGTATGAGAATGATTCAATGTTCATGCAGAGTGTAAATCAATATTGGTTGGTCAAGGATGGGAAGAGCTACATTATTCATTCCTTTGTAAGGGAAATCTCATATCTCATTGGTAAGTTCAACTCAATGTAACAACTTGTTGATTGTTAGATAGAAAGATGTATTTTCTTCTTTTGAAAGCTAAAGGGTGATATGATTGGTGCAAACTGTCTACATAACATGTCTACATAATAAAGTGTACAGGAGTTACAACCTATGTGTGTCCTCTATCTGGTTAGCAGTATTTCAACCTTATTTGATAGGAAGGAAATTGGCCACACATGAGGGAACATAAGAGGTGAACTTTGGAGTTCACATAGATGCACTTCTAAGAGTGGGCAAATATGAATGTGGAGAGAAAGTTTCCTCACATCATCAGTTCTTGAAGCTTTTAGGGGAATTAAAAGCCTCAAATTGGGGAGGTATGACATCCAAATTTGGATCGTACATATGTACCCAATTCATGTAATTCATACTTGTATAGCACTTGTATAAAGCAATTTATTGTAAAAACACGCCAAATAGCTTCCAAGGATTTTATTGTGCATGGACTTCATCATATGTATGTTTTGATTACGTATTTGGGTTCCTCTTGAAAAAATGCACACTTCCAAAACAAATGACACCAAATTTAAAGTTTGTATGCACGTGTTATGGTGTCTAGAAGTTAGACAAAAAAAATTTCCTAACACAAAACTCCCTCGAAGGTTGCATGTTTTTCAGTGGTGGTTGCATTATTTTGACTATTGAATGTGCATTTAATAGTGGTGGTTGTGCATTCTTCACTATTGAACATGAATTTGATAGTGATGGCTGTGTAACCACCTCATATAAAAGGAAATGGTTTTATTTCGAGTTTGAAAAAAGGTGAATTTGAAATGGCTGGACATATTTCAACTTCCCAAATCTATATGTGGACTTTTTTGGTGGTTTTGTAAGGTGAAAGGAATCAATACAGGCTTGAGGTATTTTTTTATCATCAAGAATAAGTATAGGAGTTATTAAATGAGAATCTTCCATCCACTAAAAGAAGGTTGGAGGATATTTTTTAGGATTCAAGTTGTTTATATTCAGAAGTGACGTATAGGTGTGTTGTAAAATAAGAGATAATTTATGTAAGGTATTAATTAAGTCTTGTAGAATATTTAGAGAGAGTTTTCTTTCCATAAAGGTCATGAATATGGAAGTATAATGTATAAACTATAAATTGCATGGTGAAGAGGAGTGTTATTGCCTCACCCACTAGTGATTTTCCCTTATTAGGTTTGTATAGGGTAAAAAACTTGTTCTTACATTCCTTTACTTATTCTCATCTCTTTTGTATATGTTGTATTAATTGAACATTCATTTCCAGTATGTTATAACTCTATTTTTGAGTTATTTTTAATCACTTATTGAGTTGGAAAAAGAAGAATCCATGTTGGTGAAGCCTAGTGTTGAATATCCATTTGGATTATGGATAAAAATATCACCTTCCTTGTATATTATTACAATTTTTTTCCAAATACAACCCCCTTTGAATTTATCAATTGTTTCCCTAAACTTATCTTAAATCAACTTAAAACTCCTTCTTTCTGTCTATTTTGATGATCAATTGGTCTAAATATAAGTTAAAACCTTATTTTTATTATGCTCATAGCTTTAGAATCCTTAAGGTATTAATTTCCCACCTTTCCTCTGTATTTTGGGCATTAAAATTTACTAAGTTTTCCATTTATTTTATCTATTTTTCAAAACCATGTTTATTTGAATTCAAACCTATCTTCGAACCAACTATTCCCACAAAATCATGGATCAATAAGATTTAAACCTTGTATGTTCTTGACTTTTTAACTTATATTATCCTCAAATGGATCTTAGACATGTCAGGATGATGACATCTCCACATTCAACAAGTCCTTCAAAGCTAAACTTATTCCATGGTTTTCAATTATCATGAGATGGATGTGAGACAAGTGTTGAAGAGGGACATATATAAATCATTAGCTCTCCCGCAATTCAAAAAAATTTATGGGTCTTAAATATATTTCAATTTTTTTGAACCTTTGATGGATGGTGGAAAAGTGTTAAGCATCAATGTCTATAATTATTACAAACTTTGAGTCTTTGTGTTAAATTTATGTATTTTAGAGTGCATCGATGGAGGAAACATGACAGAGGGACATGTATCATTCATTGGCATCTAGGGTTTTCTCAAAATTTTCCAAAATGTAAATCCCCTCATATAGAATTTGTGGAAGCACAATGTGAGACACATAACCTTAGAGAAGGACACGTGTAGGAAATCAACACATGACATGGTATTGAAGATTATTTTCTTACCCCCTCATTCTAAAGGATGTCAAGTCACTGATGAAAGAAAAGTGGAAAGTTTTATATGTGGCGAAGATTAGTAAAATTTTGATATTTTATATAATGATGGTTATGATGTTAAATTTGATATTTTGACTTAGTATTAAATAGATCTCAAGGATGTCACAAAGACATGAACAAGGCTATGCTTTTTCACTTATATCTTTTGACTGATACTTCAATTTGGAAAATGACTAGTATTATTGGGTGCGTAATTAAGAGAGCTTGATATTGGTATACATTTTAGGGAGAATGGTTTAAAGATCTATGATATTTTCTAAATATAGTGTTAGGTGTCTTCTGCTCATATTTTTTAGTATAATAACACCCAAACAACCTTTAGAGGCTCTTGAAATGTTAAAATCTAATTTTTTAGTAGATATTCTCTTCATGGCTCTGCCAAAAGAAAATTAAAAAAGTTAAACGTGTTGTAAGTCAAAAGATAAGATTGTTATCCAAATTTAACCCCCCCATATTAATTTTGATAACCCATTTAAAAGGGATTAGAATTGAAAAATGCCACCTAAATTTCATATTCCTATCAAATTTAACTGACCAAGCCAAGACAGGGGCTGTGTGTCATCATTTCGGGCTTCCGCATAGCATTTGGCCTCCAGAAGACTTCAACTCACGGAATCAACCACGTTTGATTGAGCTTTTGGGTCTAGGAAGGGTCAAAATTCAATGAAATACAAGTGGAAAATATCGAAGCATTCAAGGTGAGGGACACCTATCATCATTATAGGCCTCTTTAGAGTGATGGGCTCCTCTAGACTTCAAAACATCAGAATGGGTCAAGGAATATTAAATTTTGGGTCCACCCCACCTCACAACCAATAAAAGGTCAATAGATGGTGAGGGAAAAGGAATGCACATGTAGACAAAGGTGATCACAACGTCCAATCAAATCATGCCATGTGTTGAATTCCTATGTAATGTGGCCTGCAAAATTTCAAATTACCATAACTTCCTCCACAGAGCTTCAAATACCAAAATATTTCTAGTGTTGGAAAGATAGTCTAGAGTCCTTCATCATTCTATCAAGAAAAATAGATTTTGGAGAGATTTAGTGGGTGAGAAACAAAAAATAGCTTGGACCATTAATCACAGTTGTAGACAGCTCAACCACACAAATTTAATAAAGAATGGGATATTTCCTTATTGTGCAAGAAAATTGATGTGAAGGAATGTTGTTACAGGGGCTCATGCTTGGTTTAATGCAGATTGTTGGTGGTTGGATAAGAAAATATGGGTTTCCCTCTCTTTTTCCCCACTGTCTCTCTTCCCTTGTTCCCTCAGAATGTGTAGATTAGGATTAGATATCTTTGTTTTCAGCTTTAAGAGTAGTGTTAGTAGTAGAAATAAGTTGAGGAAGAAAACCCTCTCTAAAGTTTTGTTTCATTTGTAGGACCCAAACCTTGAGACGATCCCATGTAAGCCAAAAACATCGATTACTCATCTATGCCAAATCATAGGGTGTTGTTTTTTTGTGATAATGGTTTTGGCATGCTCGGTGGGACAAGATTGAAGAGCTTTACATATTAATTTCACAAATTTTTATGTGTTCTTGGTGATATTTCATCCTTTGGAGGCATTTTCAAGCACATATGGCGACTCCACTTATTTAAATAACCCATTCTCTGAGTTGCAGACCTTTCCTTTCATTCTTCCATCCATTTGAATCTCTCATGAATTTTTACAATCATGACTTCAATCCCTCATTAGAATCCCCATTTTCAAGAGTAATGTCAAGTGGGGATACCACTTTGGGTGGACCACCACCCCATATTATTTTAAAGTTTATTTATTAAACTTTATTATGTCGGTCTTCCACATTTAAGAGTGAAACAACATGACCAATTCACCACGATCCCTCTCAGGATTGGATGAACATATACATTGGTACCATATTGATACATGAGATATCATATGATAATTGATCATTGCATTATATTTCATAGTGCCAAAAAAATGGTTCTGTAATTATCTCTGTGAGACTGAGGAGTGAAGTGGAAGTGTTGGGTAAAAGTTGTATATGAAATTCTTAATACAGGAAGTGCTTTATTCTGAGTGGGGTTTTTTCCTTTGGGTTTCCCCACTATAAATCTGGTGTTTTTCTCATTTACTTTATTATTTTTATTTACTTTCATCTCTTGTTATTAATTCTTATGTAATATACAAATATAAACATATTAATCTATGTTTAATCACTACATTTCATAATCTATAATCTTTGGAAATTATTTGTGGATTTATAATTAGTTTATTATACATTCCTTATAAATCCTAACATGGTATCAGAGCTGGTGGTTATGCTTGTGTAGAGATAGATCTGGATGTTTTTGATTTACATGGTGAAGAAACTTGAAGTTTTTCGGATCTGCAAAACCCAAGTTGTTCCGCCGTCGACTTCAAGTTAAACAGGTTCAAAATTCCAATTTTTTCCACCAAATATTATAAATATTGGTTAATTTGTTGTTTAGATCTTGTTTGTGCATTTTGTGCATAGATCTATGTTTCTACGACTTGTTCTTGGTCTTTCACGGTTTAAATTTGTCTGCAAGTAATTTTTAAGTTTTTCATGTTTTTATAGCCATTGCAGTTGTTTTTGGTTATGGACCTAAAAGCTGTCTTTAGATCCTGTTAGTTCAGTGCTTCTAAATCTGCCCCAACATTAAAAATATTTATTTTTGCAAAGTTATTTTATTGTGAAGATTTAGCAAATATTAATGACCATATAGCTTCATTTTATTTTTTTATTTCCTTTGTCAGTTTTTGCAAAGTGGAGCCAATCATTAAGATCCATCTTTAGCTTCATATTTCACAAAATCAGTCTTGTGTTAGCTTTCTTTTCTCGTGTGAAATTCAAGCCAATAGGAATTATCCACACTTTGTTTTCACAAAATCAGTATTTGTCTTAGCTTGATTATCACTTCAAAATTTGAGACCCATAGGAATTTCGAAGTCTTTTTCATTTTTTATTTTGTTTTGGATCATGTCAGAATTAGGACTTCAAATCCTCCAAGTCATCTCTTAAAATTTTGACATTGTCAAATCTTGTGCCAAGTGTTTCCTCTTTTTTCATTAGATTTGCACCAAGTAGGACTTTTTGATTTGTCCTTCCATCTTTTGTTTTTTGTGTCATTTTGTTTTGGACCCGAAAAGTTTTTTGTTTTGGTTAATTCTACGGAATTCAAGTCTACTAGGCTCATCTGTGAGGAAAGTTTTTAGAACCATTAACATTAATTCCCCCTATATTTCGTTGATTTTAGAACATGTGCCTCATGTTTTGGCCACATGTTTCTTTTTCGGATTGTATGCATTTCGTTGACTTGTCAAAGTGTTAACCCAAAATATTTTTTTTCCAGTTAATTTTTCTATGAATTGAGTCTTCTGGAGTGCATCTTTGTTTGAGAGTGCCAATAGGAAAGCTTCCACGTGTCTTTCTTTCCATTGATATTTTGCCATTGGTCACATTTTTATTTTCCATGTATCTCTTTGACCTTGCTCAACCCTATTGTAGACCCGATAAACTATTTATCTTAGTTTATTCTGGGGACTTCACATCCACTGGGAATGGATCTGTTAATTTATTTCGAAAAATGCCATGTGTCCTTGTTGAGTGATGTTTGATCTTCGCCACGTGTCCTTAAAATTTCCTTATTGCATTTTTTATTTTTCTTTTGATACCAAGGTTTTTTTAATTTTCTTTGTACCGTGAGTTTTTTTTAATTTTCTTTATACCATGAGTTTCCATTTCTTTTGTACCGTGGGTTTCAAAAGTTCCTTTTGTACCGTGAGTTTAAATTTTCTTTGTACCATGTCAAAATGTGATTTCAAATTTTCTTTGTATACTGTGGGTGTCAAAATTTTGAAAAAATTATAACTTCCTCCATTTCTCCTTTGTTCCGGAGCGGCATTCTCATCAAGTTTAAGTCTGTTTATTTTTTTTGTCAAATTGTAGCTAATTTTTCCTTATAATGGTCAGTTCCTCTAGTCTCTCAATATATAAATCTCATTTATTAAATGGAACGAATTACAGTATTTAGAGAGATAGGTTAAAATACTTTTTCATGGCTAGAAAACTATGGGATCTTGTAACTGGTGTGGAAAAATGACCCACTGGAAGACAAGAAAACCCTAAAAACCTTAGCTCCTTCTCCAAAGATCGCAGGAGGCTCTATCAATCCTATTGCAAAGCATAAAAGATGAATTTATACTACATATAGGTCATATGGATTCTCTTGCAGATGCATGGAAACAATTAGAAACCATGCATGAAGGCAGTCACTTGTAAAAAATAATTAAGCTAATTATGGAATTGTTTACAACTCCCATGAAGGGGGATGAGAAAATAGTTAATTATCTGGCTAAAATTAAAAACATTAAATCTCAGTTAGATGGATGTAATTGTGAACTATTTCAAGATAAATTTCTATATTTTATCATTCAGATCAATATACATGAAAAGTTTAGAACTATATCTCCATCCTTAACTCTAAATATCAGAATGAGAATGATCTTACCTGATTTGATACTTTGTCTTCTCTTTTAATTCGAGAAGAGGGTGTAATGGAAAAATTTGATTCAAAAGAGACTGCCTCTCAGGAATTGTTCTCTCGAATCATAAACCCTCTCATAAAGAAATAATATCAATCCTAATAAGAAATCTAATATCAGATCAAAATTTAAACCTAATCCTAAATCTAATTCTGTTAGAAACAGTCATAATTTTAAAGTAAAATTCAATGGCACATGTAACAAATGTGGCAAGTTTGGTCATAAAGAGTCTGATTGTCATGTGAAATCAAGTAAATTTGTTAAAAATACTAAAAATAGTAAATTTAACAATCAGAAGAAAGATCAAAATCAGAATCAAAATAAAAACCATGCAAATAATGTTGAGCATTCTATTGCCCTGTATATTGCTCTTTCAACTTCAAATGACAATGAATGGATCCTAGATAGTGGTGCCTCTAGGCACATGACTTGTATTCATGGTATCCTCTTAGATGTTGTTAAATGTGAGGAAAATATATATCTAGGGGATAATTCCATCATTAGATCTGTAAGTTGTGGAAATGTTAAATTGAAAAATGGAATAATTAGGAATGTCTTATATGTTCCTCAGTTGAAAAATAACCTTTTATCTTGCTCTCAGTTAACTAAAGAAAAAAATATAAAGTTGTATTATTGCAAGATAAATGGTATGTGAAAAATGAACTCAGTAATGTTGTTGCATCTGGTATACAGAAAAATGGTTTATATATTTTTGATGGATTTGTTTCTGAATCTTGGTTTTCTTCTTCATCTAGAAATGATCTTCAACTTTGGCATGAAAGGCTTGGACATGTAAATTTTAGGATTTTGTATTAAATGTCTCACCTAAATCTTGTAATTGGTCTCCCTAAGATGAAATTTGATCATGAAACATGTGAAAGTTACTTGCATGGTAAGAAACATGTTGAACCATTTCACAAACATCATGATCCAAATTCCTCTCATTTATTAGAGTTGATTCACAGTGATGTGAGAGGTCCACTTGAAGTTCCTTCTCTCAGTGGAGCTTTGTATGTTGTATGCTTTATTGATGATTTCTCTAGGATGACCTGGTCTTATTTTATTAAGAAAAAGTCTTGATGTCTTGTCTAAATTTCAATAATTTAAAGCCTTTGTTGAAAATTATTCTAATATGAAAATAAAAATAATTAGAACTGATAATGGAGGTGAATATGTTAGCAAAAATTTTGATGAGTTCTGTGTGTCATGTGGGATTCAGAGAGAGTTGACAACTCCCTATTCTCCACAACAAAATGGCATTGCAGAAAGGAAAAATAGGACTGTTTTAGAGATGGCTAGGACTATGATTCATGCATCAAATGTGCCTAAGTTTTTATGGGAAGAAGCAATGAATATTGTTGTCTATATCCTAAATAGAGTTCCTTCTAAAACTCTTCATCAAACTACACCTCATGAAGTATGGACAAAAAAACTAGATATATCTCACTTAAGAATATTTGGTAGTCCTGCTTCTATCTTTATTCCAAAAGTTAAAAGGAAAAAAATAGATCCAACCTCTTATTATTGTATTTTTGTTGGTTATGGTTGTAAAACAAAAGGTTTAAGAGTCTATGATCCTTTCAAGCATGACATAGTTGAAAATAGGAATGTTCATGTCTTAGAGAAAACATTTTGTGATGCTTCTTATGAACCCTCCTTTGTCTCTCCTGAAATAGAGCCTGATAATCTTTCTCCTAACAATATGGAAATAAAAGTTCAAGAGGATGATTGTCTTGATCTATATAAGATGGATATTGAGGGGGAGTCATCTCAAAATGTGTTGCATCCCAGATTCCTAAATGGGATCAAAATCTTGTTAAGGATTCTAATCCTGTTAGCTTGAGAAATGTAACTTGTAGTCAACATACTTATCATGCCTTAATGACCCTTTATGAGGTTGAACCAAAATATTTCAAGAATCTTGTCAAGATGATAGATGGATTCAAGCTATGAAAGATGAATACAATTTTTTGATTAAAAATAACACTTGGGAACTAGTCCCTCCTCCTTCTAAATGAAGCATTGTAGGATCCAGGTGGTTGTATAAAATAAAGTATAACTCTGCAAGTGAAATTGATAAATTTAAGGCAAGGTTAATAGCTCTTGGTTTCACTCAGAAACCTGGTCTTGACTATGTTGAGACTTTTTCTCATGTAGCTAAAATGAGCACTTTATGAATTCTTCTAGCATTAGCTGCTCAAAATTGTTGGGAGATTCACCAAATGGATGTTAAAAATTAATTTCTAAATGGTGACCTAAAAGAAGAAATCTACATGCATCAACCTAAAGGTTTTGAAGAACCTGGTAAGGAACTATATGTATGTAAACTAAAAAATCCTTATATGGTCTTAAACAAGCTCCTAGAGCTTGGTATGCTAAAATTAATAGTTTCTTTCAAGATCTTGGATTCAAAAACTATTGTTTTGATAATGATATATTTTTTAAGTTTGAAAATAATCATATTATCATTGTTGTTTTATATGTTGATGATATTTTGATTACTAGTAGTAATAATAATAATTTAATTATTAGAATCAAAGAAAGATTAAAACAACAATTTGAAATGACTGACTTAGGTCTGCTAAATCATTTTTAGGCATGGTTATATTTCAGGATCATAAATCTATTGTTGCATCTCAATCTCAGTATGCTACTAATTTACTTAAAATATTTAACATGATTGACTGTAAACCTGTTTCCATTCCTATTGAAGTTGGTGTGAAATTAGATCCTAAACCTGCATGTGCTAAATTTGATCCTACTCTGTATAGACAACTAGTTGGTAGCTTAATTTATTTAACTATTACTAGGTTTGATATTTCATATGCAGTAGGAGTTGTTTCTAGATTCATGTAGGATCCTTATGAGGATCATTGGAAAATGGAAAAAAGAATTCTAAAATATGTTAAAGGAACAATTAATTATGGTTTGTTTTATTCTTCTTGTGATGATGCAAAATTATTTGGATATTATGATTCTGACCATGTTGGTGATGTTATAGATAGAAAATATACTTTTGGATATGTTTTCAAGTTGGGTATAGGTGCCATCACTTGGAGTAGCAAGAAGCAACCAACAATTTCTATCTCTTCTACTGAAGCAGAGTATAGAAGTGTTATGGAAGCAACAAAGGAAGCTATGTGGCTGAAAATATTGTTGGATGAACTACATATGGGCATCAAAGGAAGCACTACTCTTCTATGTGAAAACCAGAGTTGTATTTCTCTTGCAAACAATCTAGTTCAACATCAAAGGAAAAATCATATCAAAGTTCATATGCACTTTATTGGAGAGAAAGTCTTGAATGGTGATATTTATCTCAAGTTCTATTCGACTGAAGATCAAGTTGTAGATATTTTCACAAAGCCATGTGTTTTGTAAAGTTTTGAAAAGTTTTGTGCCTTGTTAGGCCTTTCAAAGCTTCCATTCAGGGGGAGTGTGCATGATAATTCCACCTCTTAACACCCTATTGTAAACTTCCAATACTTCCTCCATTTTGTGATAAGTAAATGTTCACATTATGTGAATTTACTTGTAAATCCCAGTGAAGCATTAGTTATGGGAATGCCTTGTTTTATAAAAGGCTCCATAATATGATATAAGTCTTCATATATAAAGCACTTGTCCTTAGAATTTATTTTGTATATGTTCCTTTGTATTGTAGTTTATAGAATCCTTGGAACTTTGTTTTGAACATAGTGTCTCATGGTCTTGCTAAAATTTGCAATGTGTTTAAAGTTGTTCATGGCTTGTATAAGTCCGTAGGACACTGGAGTGTACTACAGAGTTGAAAACCCACAGGACTTTTTTAGTGCAACATGGTAATTTGCAAACAAGTGTTTTTTGGTTTAGCCTAAATCAACAGTTGATTTATGGATTGTAATTCCTTTTGTACTAAAAGTGACTTGGCATAAGGAACAAATGTTAACATGTTTTTTCATGTTTCCCACTTAACATTAAGGGGGAGTGTTGGGGTAATAATGTCAAGTGGGGATACCACCCACACCCCATATTATTTTAAAGTTTATTTATTAAACTTTATTATGTCGATCTTCCACATTTAAGAGTGAAACGACACGTGACGATTCACTGAGATCCCTCTCGGGATTGGTAAATGAATACATTGTATACCATATTGATACATGAGATTGATATCAGATGAGATATGATCATTGTGATCATTGTATTGTACAATTGTAAAAAAATTTTTGTAATAATTCTGTGAGACTGAGGAGTGAAGTGGAAGTGTTGGGTAAAAGTTGTATATGAAATTATTAATACAGGAAGTTCTTTATTCTGAGTGGGGTTTTTTCCTTTGGGTTTCCCCACTATAAATTTGGTGTTCCTGTCTCTTTACTTTATTGTTATTTTCTTTCACTCCTTGTTATTACATTTTGTAATATTGTAATATATAAACATCTTAATCTATGTTTAATCACTACACATCATAATCTATAATCTTCGGCAATTATTTATGGATTTATAATTAGTTTATTATACATTCCTTATAAATCCTGTTTATTAAAGACATGAAAAATTGATTTTAGGAAACCTTGTGCATGGGTTGACCCTATGCCAAACTGGTTTATCCGTCAGTAGAAGTTGATTTTGATGGTTGAGATGATACCCCAAATAGTAGTGTGGGTTGAAGAAATGGACGTTCACTAATCTAGTGTTAGGAAACCCTATTAATGGGGAAATCATGCACTAACACCTCAAAACACTTCCATTCCTTCTTTTCAACCTTCACCATCTCAGCATGATTTTCATATTCCTAACTTTCTGCATGCACCCATTAAATATTACACTTCTCCATCTTCTTCCCTTCCCTCTCACCTTCATTTCTCTGCCATCTTTCCTTCCAATTTCCCTTCTCGTCCATAAGAAAATATTATACCTCCTCTATCATTCAAACTAAAAACTAAGTATATGGCTAAATCCTTTCCCATTTTCACAAAATATGATTTACATGTGCCCAAAATTCATGAAGAAACATTTTAAAACCATGAATTATTGGAGGCTAACCAAAAAATCGAGTGCTCCATTAGAATCCATTCCTCACTAAACAAGCTCTACAATCTTTCATGGCAATAGGGGTTATTATTCATCCTTTTGGACAAAAAAAAAATACATGCTTACTTAGAGGGATAGGTTGAGAAAGATCCAAATAGAGAAGATCAGATTCAAAGCTTCAAGTGTTAGAGCCATGAGTTTGAACCAAGGGAGTTTCATCATCATGATTCCTATTCTAGAAAAGAATGAAATATGTGCTAAAGAATGGATTGAATCTGAAATAATATATGGAGATATGGTTCGATCCATTGAAGAATCTCATTCTATTTTAATTGAGTAATCTGAAGAAAAGCAGGTTGAAACTAAAGAGCAAAAAGTAGAGGAAAAGAATCTTCCAAGTGAGCTAGATGTTTCATTTGAATGCAGTGACCCCCATTGTCCTACCTGTTTAGAACTTGTTGAACCTTTAGAGATTTGCAATAATATGCCAAGAAAATCCTAAGATGTTGTAACTACTGACAATGAGCTTCATACCATGGAAGAGGATAAATCATATTTTGAGGCCTTGAATGAAGAAGAGATCATATGAGGATTCTTGCTTTATTTTGATAATGAAATTTAATATTTTTCTACCCCTTCATCCTTAGAAGATTCAATTTTGTGAATGATTTTTATCTTTCAAAACCTATGTTTGAGGATGAGGAGAACCATGATGAATCAATTTCCAAATCATAAATCATCATGGAGGAGGCAGAGTTATTTGTAGAATCAGAACCAATTCAAAACAACTTGTAAATAAATATTTTCATGAAGAGGAATGTGTCTCAACCATCTCCATTGATGGAGTTGCATGTAAATAAAATGGGAACACTCAGAGGATCAGTCCTTTCCCAATCAGGTATTTGGCTAGGATTTACAACTGGTCATGCACATTACAAAGCATGAGGATGGATTTTAATGCACCAAAGGTTAGCTTCAACACCTCTAAACAAATGTTGAGAAAATTGAGGAAGTATTTGTTTTTTTTGTTGATACTTTGGGAAATGAGGTGGAAAACCAACTTCAAAACAATTTTCTACTCTCACTAAAGACCATGTTTACTGTCGAATCAATTACATGGTATGATGTTTTTAGAAAGGGAATCTACTTCTCCCTATCTTCATCAATATTTATTTAGCTTCTATTCCTCTGGTTAGAGTAGGTTAGTGTGGATAGGTTTGTTTTCAGTAAAATAAGTGAATTATTTTCACTCTTCATGTATTCCCTTGAAGCATAAATAATTTTCCAATTTTGTACATAGTTTTTTACCCTTTTTTCTCGTTGTATAGTCCATTTTAAGGCAGAGTGGGTTCATGGTGGAAAGAAAGTGTTTTAGGACATAGGTCAATATGTGCATTTCATCTCCAAATCATCATATAATTTATAACTCTTCAAGTGCTTCATATTTTCCATCGAACTAATGTCTTGATCTAATTTTAAACATCTTTCCACTCTCATTAAAGGATCAAAAACTAATGTTAGATTTCTTATTCCTTGGTTAAAAATCATATTTGGGGGCTATTTTAAGTGATTATTTTTCAGCCCCTAGATATTGTATGCAAAACATAGTTCCTCATGGTGCTTCTTTGGCAAAGAATTCAATTTTTGGGATAGTTTTTAAAGTTTCATTAAGAACACTCAAAAATCAGCTTTAAGAGCATACCAAGGCCACTCCATATCGGTTTGAGTAGGTTTAATGGCTGGCAAAAATATTTGGGAGATTTCCAAGTTCATTAAAATCCCACAAGATCATTTCTAAGTCCATTTCATGTTGCATAATGACTCAAGGGTAAGATTCTCAATGTTTTGATAAGTTTCAAAGTTTTTAGGCTCGATTCCATGCCCAATAGATCACATAAGGTTACTGATCTTTTAATCTAGCAGGAAGATTCCCCTGACAAGTCGCTAAATTTTTATCCCAAATTAACCCCTCCTAGATTATTTTGGATAAACCATTTAAAAGGGCTTAACATTGAAAAAGGATTCTTGACATTCATATGCCTATCAAATTTAACTAACCAAGCTAAAACAGGGGCCACGTGTCATAATTTCAGGATTCTCCATAGCTGTTGGCCTCTAGTAAACTTAACCTCATAGAATCAACCATATTTGATTAATATTTAGGGTCTAAGCAGGGTCAACAGTCAATGGAAGAAAAGTGGCAAAGATATAATTATTCAAGATGAGGGAAACATGTCATCATTCTAGGCCTCTCTAAAGTGATGGGCTCCTCCGGATCTCAAAACCCCAGAATGAGCCAGGGAACATAAACTTTCAGGTCCTCCCTAACTCGTGACCAATAAAAGGTTGACATGTGGTGAGATAAAAGTAATGCACATGTAGGAAAAGGTGACCATAATGACCAATCAAAGCATGCTACATGTCAAATTCATGTGTAGTTTGACCTGCAAAATTTCAAATCACCGTAACTTTCTCTATAGAGCTCCAAATCATGTAGTCTTGGTACCATTGGAAATATATCTCTCATCCCTTCATCATGTAATAAATAAAATTATATTTTAGAGAGTTTAAGTGGATGAGAAGTAAAAAAATAGTTTGTTCCATTAATCACAGTTGTAGACGACTCAACAACTCAAATTTGATAAAGTATGGGATCTTTCCTTCTTCTAGAAGGTAGTTGATGTGAAGGAATTTTGTTATAGGGGTTCCATGTTTGGTTTGATGCTGATCATTGGTAGTTGGATAGGAATATCCGGGTTTCCATCTCTTTTGATAACAAAACTCCATATTTGACGATAAAATTTAGCAACAACAATTTGAGATTAGCACATGAAAATAGGGAAAAATCCAAAGACAAATAAAATAGTGAAAATAATTGATAGATTAAAACTTTAGCAATTACATGATGAGAGAGCTTACAATATATAAGAGAATGAACTCCTGAAAACAAGGATTAAACTCTAATCTTTAATCCCATAATATCCTCACATATCTCTCCTATAATCAATCACAAACCCAACAATCTCTCTCACAACTCCCAATTAACTATGTGAGTTGTTTATTCAACAAAATCACAACTAATACATATTATCCTATATTATTAATAATGAATTGATTAATAACTCATATTAATAATATTACAAACTTTATTTTTATCACACAAATATGATATTAATATAACAATATTAATATCGTACTAACACACTAACTTACTAATGTAATATATGAATATTACATTTAACTATTACAAACAATAATGTGAGCACTAATTTCCTAACATCCTTTCCCCTCCTCTCTTTCTTTGTTCCCTTGGAATGTGTAGATTAGGATTAGATAGCTTTGTTTTTCAGCTTTAAGAGTAGTGTTAGTAGTAGAAAAGGATGAGTAATCCTTCCTTATCTAAAGGTTTGTCTAAGTTATAGGTCCCAAACCTTGAGAAAATCCCATGTTAGCAAAAAATCTGATTTCTCATTTATGCCAAATCAGAGGGTGTTAAATTTTGGTGATAACATCTACTTCTTTGGGTAAGTTTCTTTCCTCTTCCCTATTTTAATAAATTTATGATTCTACTTCTTTTTTTTCTAATAATGTGACTCCTACTCCTATCAAGACTATCATTGTTCCCAAAGTATCCACCTCTTCATCCTTTGGCATCATTACCCATGTTAAGAATTCCAAAGTCTAAATTTCAAAGTCTAAGTATATGAGAAATCATCTTAAGAAATTTTATTAACTAGTCTAGTTTATCAAAGGAATTAGTTCAAGTATGGTTCCATCAATCCCATTGTTAAAGAACCATTTTTTTATGCAAGCACTAATCCCTCTCATAACCTTATTTCTTCAACATCCTTCACTTATGAGAAAATAGAACCCTTCTACATCTCTTTGTTGATCAATGGTTATAAATTGAGTAATTGTATCATCGACTCTGGTGCCTCTGACAATGTCATGCCCAAAAATGTTTCCAAGGATCTTTGTCTCACTCTCATCCATGTTTTTTGTCATTTTTGCTCCATGGAGACCAAAGAAGTACCCCTCATTGGTCGGGTCGAATATTAAAGTAGAATTTGTAGATGTTCTTGATAAGAAGGTCAAGATCGACATATTTGTGGTTGGCATTCCATCTTCATATGACATGTTGGTGGATATATATAAAATGGCATATTAAAAATATAATTATGTCAATAGATGTTACCTCTCCCTGATGATGGATACCTAGTGTTAACAATAATTACATGATTAATAACAAAGATCTAGACATGCATTAAAGTATAATATTGGTGGGAGATTTCCACATGGTTTCACTGCCATAAACAATTGTTGAAAATATTTGAAAAAAACATTTTATAGAGTAGAAAATCTAGGTAAATATTGAAAAAAATATGAACAACTAAAACACCACCACTAAAAAATAGACTAGAGAGAAATAATGTTAATTAAGTGATCTTTTTTACAAAAATGGTAATAGTTTAACCAAATTAGAAGGAAAGTTTGTATACAAGTTTTTTTCACTTTTCATGCACACATCACTCCTGGTGCCCTGTTCCAAGTCCCCGCCTTGATTTTTGGTTTTTTTCAAATGTCTTAGTTTTTACTCTTATAATGTTTTGTTCTACTTCTTTGGACTACTTGTGTTATTTATTTCCTATTTTGGAACAATTTTATTTATTTATTTTTATTGGAAAACACTTTTGATTGGAGTTATGAACCATATGATTATGGAAACAATAGGGGGACCACTCCCCAAAAACCACCAAGAAAACATAGTCAAAATAATTTACCAACTCAACATAGTAAACAACCTCTTGATGAGGTTTGAACCTAGGTGGGGATGAGAACAACCATCCCACTTACTAACATACCCATAACTCATTATATATTTTTTCGTGATTTGTAAACAATTTTGATTGAAGCTATGAACCAAATGATTTGGGACACAACAAGGGGACCACTCCTTGAAAACCACTAAGTAAGCACAATCAACATAATCAATGAACTCAACATAGTCAACATAGTAAACAAGTTCCTGGTGAGGTTTGAATATAGGTAGGAATGGGTACAACCAATGCATTTACCAACCCACCTACACCTCATTAGCCTAGAAAATTTTTATTGCTTCAAGAAATTTCTCTCTTTCATCAAACAGGTAACAAAAACATATTTTCTCATAACCCTATTAGAGGCTAAAAACTTAAAAAATAATTGTACTCCATATCACTATTCAAACAATTATCTTAGAAGAATGAATTTAGATTATTGGTCACGTTCATGAATGTAATTATAAGAATTACAATTTTCTCATTAACTGAGGCAACTTCACTTTAGTTTGTATAAAATTTAAGGATAAAAAATTAATTATAACATATTAAATATATTTATTTGAGGAATGTTAAGAGATATTAAATTTAATGCATCTATCTTGGATTTGTTATATAGTACTTTAATTAACCATATTATTATTATTCCCCAAAAAAAGATATCTATAATAGTGTGTGGTAAAGTCACTACACTTTTGAAATAACATTACGACACCTAATACAAATTTTAATTGTTCGTGACACAAAAAGTCTAACTTCATGTGAAATGTTATTGTTTGGTGATATAATTGTTTAGAAGTTAGATTTTACTTGATATTCATGCATTATTTTTTCTCTACTGACAGTGATATTAGTCACCACATTAAATGAGAATAAATGTGTTAATAAAACACAACTGAAACATTATAATACAAGTGTAGAGTTGTAAAAACTAGTAATTGCATGTGAGTGATGTAATATGGGTGATGAAAAGGATGCATTAAAGAATTCAAACATGAAAGAGTGAAAAATTGCACAAGGAAGAGGATTTTTTATATATGATTTTAAATCACCATCAAGACATAAGAGTAAATGAAGAAAGATTTAAATTATTCTTTGATTTAATGAAGCTTTTGGAAAAGACCAATAAGTTATAATGTTGTGCTGAAGTGGAAGGGAGATATAAGATCCCTTTTTTGCATAGTTCCAAATTATGTAAATAAGTGAGACATGCCTTTTCAACTTCTCTAATTTTAAGATGAAGGTCATGAGTCATTTTAAAGTAATATTCAAAAGAGAAAGGAGGTAAAATGTAGAGGTCCTTAAGAGAGGTTAATATGGAGATAACAATTAATGTCATGCCATATCTTTTAGTGCTTACAATATCAATAGTGGATTTTTATGATGTCAAACCTTAGGAATTGTGGATTATCAAAGCTGAAACCATTTTTAGAGGGATTTATCTATAGCTTCCTTTCAAAATTAGCTACATGGTAACACACACCATGTTTTTAGCATCTTATATAATCCAATTTCCTTGTCAAATTTTACCACAATAAATAAGGGGAGATCCGGTGGTGATATAATTTTTTTATAGATGATGTTGATTATTGTGCTAATTGCACCATTTACAAGTCATGTTTCAAACCCATAATTTAGCAGTAAGACTATCCTTTTGATGTTTGCAAGGAAGTATTTTGTGCTACAAGTGATCATCATCAGGATCCCATTTCAGGTTATGGCATTTCACAAGGTCAGTTGTTGCAAACAAATGGGGGAGAAGAGAAAATAACAAAATTCTATTTAGAAAGGTATGCATCAGTGCTAGACATAAGGATTTTCCAATCCTCAATATGGGGAATTACATCTGTAATGTCGAGAAAGAGTTAGTGAAAAGAGACATGTGCTTTCTTAGAACTTTGTTGATAAAAAACATTGTGTATGTTAGAAAATGTGCACAAAGAAGATATGAAGATAATTTGAATGTACACATTATCATTGTGTGTATGGAATTTTACTATGTGAAATATGGTTACAAAAATGGTTGATGTAGTTTAAACCATTTATCAATTATTAAATTTAACTAATATTAAACTATCACTAATAAATTAAATTTATATTTAACACCCCTTCTTAAGGATTACACTGAAAATAAGATATAATTACAATATTCAAAATATTTTATTTTGAACAAAAAATTTATGACTAGGTAGAAATCCAACAATCCTCCTCCTTAACCCTTGTAAAGGTCTAGTTCCCAAGTTCATGAATTCCACCTCCTTGAACTCTCAAATTACAAAATTTTCTGAATTTTTGACAACCATCCATGCTAAGCTACTCTTGTAGTTCTCCATCATATTATCTCATAACCCTCATAAGGGTAAATTCCTAATATTCACATACTCTTGAAATATTTTGGAAACCATCCATGCCAAGTTTTTCCTACACTAGACCCCTTACTGTCTTCATAACACTAATTTATTAGAGTACACATTCATTTTCTTCTTCATCAATAAAATATTCAATGTCTGGTGGATTTTCAACAAAGGCCACTTTTGATTCTTTCAGATTATCTTTGAGTTTTCCTTTGAGAACATCATTAGCTCGAATGTGACAATTCCATATAGTATGACCTATTTTCTTATAATAATAACACTCAACTTATCAGGTGTCTTTATCTGATTTTCAATGATTATTTCTTATGCAGGAGTATAATACAATTTCATGTGAAAAATTACCTTCTGAATTGTTCGTAGGTGTTCTCTTTTCTTTATCCAAGAGAGCTAAAATCATATCTTCCAATATTTGTGAAGGCATTTGACTAAGAGTAAAAATGACATTATTATATGAAGATGGAAATTGTTTAAAAAGATGGCTTTAGAGTCTTCGTCATCTGTGGAGCTTTAACCTCTGCAAACTGTCTAAAAAAGATCTCAAATTATTTATATGAATGGACATAGTAACATCATTGGCCATCCTAAATCAAAATAATTGAAGCTTTAAATAACATTTAGCATTCACTTCTTTCCCCCAAACAATCTTCTCAAGTTATCTTAGATTTTTTTGGATGATTTATCGAAATCTATTTGATGGAGTTTAGATTCAGATAGAACAAGCCTAATTAAATAGATTTTTCTTTATCATCATGGTTTTCCCACTCTAAAACTTTAGCAACATTAGTGGGTAGTTTTTATGATCCATTAAATATACTCCACAATTTTTTTTCATTAATTGCATTTGGTTTTTAACTTTCTAGGTGTGGAAATTGAAACTAAAATAGTTAGGATTTGATTTTTCTTGCAAAAATTTTAGAAAAATAAGAGAGTTTACTTATCTAAAAGTTTCACCCTAGTTGATATTTATGACTGTAATATTCATTTTGGGTTTTGTGCCTTTTCGAATCAGAATCCAAAAATTATGATTGTAAATTATTCTATTATTTTGCCCTTGATTTTGTATTCTCCTGAAACTCTTTGTTTTTCCCTCAGTTTCATATTAAATGAATTGAATGTATTATCCTCCTAAATTTAATGATTCATGATTGTTATTGTTGGCATGTAAAATGTCTAGGCATTTTACTTGATAATCCCATGAATTTTTTGTCACCTCTCGAGGAAGTTGGTCAATTTTTTTAAATTTGTCTCTTTGCAAATTTGTCTCTTTGCAAATATTAACTTGTGTAAAAGGTTTTTTTCATAGAAGCTCCAGTTGGTTTGGGAAGTCCATATTATAATCATCAGAAATACGGAAAAAGGGAATTGCTATTTTTTATTTTATTTTTTATGACGTCAAGATTTTCAATCAGATGACATTTAATTTGTTAGATAAGATGAAGATATGAACATAAAGTTGTAAAGAAACATGTGGGAATTAATACATGTATGTCCCACACATGTTCCATGACTTAGATTGTTCTAACCCTAATAATATATGTTATTTATACTCCACTTTATTGTCTCAATCTTAAAAAAACCAAAATTGAATCAATATTAGTTTCTTTTAAAAAATATTATTAAAAATTTCAATATTGACGATAAACTACTCATTTTGATTAGTTAAAACTATTTGATTGATTGAAAGGATGAAGAACAATTACCTTACACATTAGAACAATATTATCTAAATATGTGGTCTCTCAAGGTTCGTGAAGATCATAATGAACATCAATGAAAGTAAGTGAATGGTAATTTCCAATAAAATTTCAATTTAGTCATAATATTCATTATCCTGATTCATAGTACACAAGTGATGATTATGACTAGATTGAGGTTTTATTGGAAATTACCATTCACTTACTTTCAATTCCATTCATTATGGTCTTCACAGACCTTGAGAGACCACATATTTAGATAATATAGCTCTAATGTGTAAGGTAATTTTTATTCATCCTTCCAATCAATCAAATAGCTTTAACTAATCAAATTGAGTAGTTTATTGTCACTATTGAAAATTTTAATAATATTTTTTAAAAGAAACTAATATTGATTCAATTTTGGTTTTTTTAAGATTGAGACCATAAAGTGGAGTATAGATAACATATATTATTAGGGTTAGAACAATCTAAGTCATGGAACATGAGTGGGACATACATGTATTAATTCCCACAAGTTTCTTTACAAATTTATGTTCATATCTTCATCTTATCTAAAAAATTAAATGCCATCTAATTGAAAATCTTGATGTCGTAAAAAATTAAATAAAAAATAGCAATTCCCTTTTTCCATATTTTATTAGATTTTTCTATTTCTTTCAGTTGTATTTTTATATTTTTTGAATAGTCTATGTAATTAAAAAAAGTCCCTTGAATCACCCCACAAGAGACACATGTCATAAATGGATGACAACATCCATGTGGTAGGAAAAGTGTACCCAAGTACTATCAATAACCATCGTCAACATAAGTAGAAACATTTTTATATAAAAAGTGGAACATAACATTTCTCATATATTTCTAGGAAGAAAAAACATCCAAGACGTAACACATATCATTCACAACATACATTCATTTAATTTGAATATTCCCAAGATGTGGAAGATTGATATCCAGTGGTGGGAACCGTAGTGCAAAAGGATCTTCTTCCTTAATTTCAGAGTTTTCCACCACTGATGGAGATCCATTTTTTGTCCTACTTTTATTGGAAAAATTCTATCTAACAAAAAAAAAAACAAGTTCTCCTTTAACACCATCAAATAAGAAAGCTTCCTTGGTGAAGTGTGTGAAGGATTTTCAATGAAATCAAAGTTATTTTAATGTGCTTCATTATAAAATAGGTGAGGAACTGTATTGTGTTGTTATAAGTTGGGTTCATTTGTAGACTCCTCTAATATCATTGATGAAAATCCCATAACTATAGTGGGAGGTCACATGGATCAAAATCCCATGTCTAAAAAGGATCATATGGTGCCTTGGTGCACCCTAAATAAGAGGTTGATATCAGGGAGGTGTCGTGGGTAGTCATATGAAGATTATGACTATGGTTCACATGAGCAAATTGTCAAGTCACTGAGAGTGGAACAAGTACAACAACTAAGGTGGTGCATGCACTGTTTAAGAAAATTAACATTGCAATGGTAGGTGGATCCAATGAGACCTAAAACCCTCTGTAATGTATGTAGTGTGAGGTGAGAAAACAACCACAAATAAATGAAATAATAAATAGCCGCCACAACACACAAACAAATGGCCATTTTTTTCAAACTATGATTGTGCATGGAGTGAAACTAAGCTGTTGATGATATGTAATTTGTGTTAAATTTGGATGGGTGTGTCTCACTTATGTAAGGCCTCCAACATAATGAACATCATGACTACCAAATGGATATCTTGTTGAGCGATGGATTTTTAAAATTTCTTTTGATTGTATAAAAACTTTATAGATGACAAAAGGTTACACATTGTTCCAAATGTTTTTTTAGATACTACAGGATTTAATGACCCAACGACCTGACATGCTTCTTAGCGTGCTAATGTAGGGAGAGTCCTCCCAACTAGTTGTGTAAAGGTAAGGATAATTGGTCCCCTGGGGCCTAGGGGATTAGAACCTAGGTGGGTAGTTGGTGAGCACTCAAGCCTCACCATCAAGCCACACCCTTGCCCCCTGTTCCAAATGTTATTACGGTTAAATTTCTTTATAAGTTTTATCACTGTGTCAAACAAATGAAAAATAATGGATTCTTTTCCTACCTCAGTTATCACTACACATTACTTACTTCATTACTTTTCATTTTATTTTTCACTTTATTAGTCATTTTATTATTTGTGCTGATAGTCAAGATTGTTAATAGCAGGTAGGGAAAAATATTCCTTCTGGAAATCTAGGCCTGAATTCTTACAAAAAAAATTCACAAAATGGAATTAGTGACTCAAAAACATTTATTTTATTGATTTTTGGGAAGGAAAAGAGTGTATTAATATGGTTTTTCCATTGAATAAAAAATTTACTTTCTATGTGTTGGAAATAAAATTTGTCATGTGGACAAAATTGTGGATTTCTCGCCAACGCTCTAGTAATATAAGTCCCTCTACTTAATCGGTGTAGTTTTTGTATATGCATGCATAAGTAAAGGTGGATTTTCCCAGTGGCCTTATGGCTGGGGATCCAACAGGTGCACTCCACTAACCATGTGGAAAATCTAACAATCTCTTGCTAGGGGAGAATTTTTCTAAAGAGCGGGAAAGGGGAGTGAGAAAAGAGGGAGGGGAACTAATGTTGCAGGTATAAAATCATATTCCTGCACACACTAGTTAGAAGTTTCATCACATGTACTGAAGTTAAGAAGAAACAATAGTGCAAACAAAAACAAGACCAATTAGAATTTAATGAACACAAAGTATCAGTAAACCCCTTAGTCAAAAAAGGATCGAAACTGCTTCTTCTTGTATTGATGCTCAAGCAGAAATTGTACATAGATTGAGAATGGAAGACATTGAGAATAGGGGAGGAGTGGCTAATTATTTTCACTCACAAGGGAGAAAAATATCTCTCATGAACTTACAAGAATACAATCAGCTAGAAGTATTTTAGAATTAGAAGAACCCTTTGGAATGAAGAGCTCATTACAATTTATAGCAATCTGAATTGACCTTTCACATGACTCTTCGTTTCCATATTCCACTCGTGACCTTTCATTTTCCATGAATTAAGTATTTATATTATAATTTTGAGAAGATAATTTTTACAATTAAAATGGGTCACTTAAGTGAATAGGATGAAATAAAATGATGACGCATCACGAAGAATTATAACATAGAGAGGGAAAGAGAGGAGGATGGAAGGGATGGAGGGGAAAACACTCCTTGTGATGAAATGATTTGAATGCCTTGATGCAACCATGAAATTTGAGTGAGAATTTCTTCCGCTGGTGATCTTCTACACTAATGAATATTTATCTTTTGAATAAATTTAAATCTTTTTCCCAATCCTAGTGATGACCACAAACTCTATGATGCATGGCCATCTTAGACCATAGAATGAGTGTCTAGAAACACTATTATGATGTTTACCATTGCAAACTTGAGATGAACACATATGATTCCCATGATGAACCTCTTTGAAACATGGTTGATGAACCATTTGACTTGTTGAAATCATTCTGACCAATTCACTTTGGATCACTCAGTTCCTTAAGTGATGAAGATGAATTTGGATGATGTGCCTTGTGATACCTTGCTTTGCTTATGTAAACCATCACTCT
>JAHRHJ020000452.1:0-71452 GCA_019776745.2 Taxus chinensis | reverse complement strand
GAAGCTCGATCATAATATATATAGCTTTAAAAAACACAGCTATTTTTTGCCGAATCTGGAATGGCCTCATGTAGCTTTGCACGATATGTAACAATATGTAGCTTATTTCTCTTGTGGATATGAAAAACTGCTTTTTTGTTGGATCTTGTAAACATCAAGACTGTTTTTACAATTGCATTCAATTTATTGTGACGTTTATTCCGAATTCTGAATCTCGTTTCTTGTAATGTTTATATCAGTTCATTTTTTCTTTTTTAGCAATTAATATGACACCCTCGCTAGTTTCGTATATTGTAGATGTCTTCTTGCTTTTATGTTGTGTCAAAACTTTCACAATTGCCTCTTTAGAATAGCATACTCGCAATTACTTTCAAATGCTCAAACTTTTCCGAACTGCTCTATTACTAATTCATCCGAGTAATTGAAAAAAGATCATCGACTGCAGCTGCCAAAAAGAATCAATTCATTCATGTCCTTATCACTTTGTATCCAATTTCAGGTTCTTCTGCAGGAATCTTGTCCCTATACAAGACAATGGTATCAAGAATGACACGACTTACAATTTTTTATTTAAAAAGTGAAGGCACTGACAGATAAGACAAAAGGAAACCATAATTGATCATTTATCTAATATACTTCACCATCTATACCTCCATTACTCTGTGCCACGACAGTCTTACTCATTTAATGTAACTTGTTGACCGATTGAATTACTTCTCGTTATTACAATTTTAAAATTGTTTGTGCTGTAGCAAAAGTAAATATTGTTTGCATTTCATTGCTAGATTCTTTAGTTTCCAGATTTAAGTGTTTTCCCAAACCATGCTTGTTCTGGTGTTACATTCTGGAAGGATGGTGTGGGACTTCTGTTGAGAATGTTACATGAATAAAAAAATATCTATTTTAAGTGCTTTCAAACGCATAATTAGGTGGATCTGTTCTTGATATTTTGGGGACCAATTTTGGTGTGAAGACCTTGTCCTTCAAATTTCTAAAATTTGGGCTGGAGAACCAAACAATATCTTAGTTTTTCCCATATCTTACCCTTTCGGCTAGTGAACTAAACAATATCTTAGCCATGGCACAATCCTGTTATTAGTTTTCTGTGGTTGTTATTGATTTAGCATTCACTTGGTAAGGAGTTTATCGTGCTTGCTTTCCTGGGAAGTCAATCACTCCTTCAGATTCAAATTATGGCATGACTGTTGTTTTCACAACACTGATTTTACCACGTATTACCACAAATGTAAATATCAATTTCTTTTTGACATTTTTGTCTTTTATTTCCATACGTCCTCTTCTTTTAGTTGCAACCTCCTAGTACATTGTTCCCCCATTTTTACTAATGTACATTGTTACTAATAACACAAATCAGTGTCTATCAATTTTAAGAAATTTAAAGTCTGCGCGGATGCGTTAGGAATGAAATATCAATCCTTATTACAAATCGAAATACTCATCTTACTTCCTCTTAACCTTCTGATCCAAATTAGTTGCCTGCATCTATTTTCGGCCTTTGTTTTTTACGATTAAAAATTCCTTTCAACTCATTTCTTATTTTCTGTCATAATTTGTGTCTTTATTCTTTTATTCGTCATTCTCAGACATCCACATGACTATCCTATGGCTTCAATTCATTTTCAACCTTGTCCATTCAACAATTGATTTTTTAAGGCACAACTGTTATTGAGGTTTTGTTCTCATGGCCAAGCTCAAGAATCGACTGAACTTTGCTAACCGCCTACACCCAGAGTACCCATTAAAAGATGAAGACCAAATCAGTGTTTGAAAAATCAAATCCAGGTACACAGTATCCAATATCAGGCACACATAAAGCCAACATACAGCAAGTAGCAGGATGCCCATCGCATATTAAATGGCATGCAGAATAATATTTGGATTATGACTACTCCACAAGACCAGTACCCATTGCCTCGTCCTTAAAGTATCCAGACCAGGCACAAGTTAAGCAACGGAATCTTAAATTTGGCTCACAATACACCAGCAGCTCGGCATTCCACCAATGTACAGTTGTCAATTTGTGTCAAAGCAAGAAAAAGGCAGGAACTTGCCGCTCTGCGTCTCTTGTCAGGAATGTCACTATATTATCCATTTTTTTATTAGTTATTCAAATGTTAACTAATCATATTTCAATTTTTTTTGTATTTTATTAATATCTTTTTTATAACATGTTATTTATCGGGCATCTATATCCGAACACACATTTTGTGATATTTCCATAAGAATGGAGAAATTATACTTTAACTACCTATCTATAAATACATCAACTACCTATGAATATAGTCTAACCCAGGATTGGTCGTCTCACTCGCCAAGAGGTCCTTGAGAGCCCTCAAAACAATGCTACTCCACTTAAATCTGGTACAAAATGTAATCATCCAAACTCCATCCCATTGGCTTCAAAATGCTCCTTGGCTTCAAAATACGCCAATTCGTAAAACGACGAGTTGTTGGGTCGATAGATTTACGACCCCCAGAGACCACACATATTTTAGTTGTTCAAAAAAGGGAGATCCAGTGGAGCCCAGGATGTTATGTGGATGCGCAGACCTTCCCCAGCCACATTGTTCAGGTCTTTGGTGAGCAAAATCTCCTCTATCCTATTGTCATCTTCGACCTGGAATGTTGCGTGGTAGGGCTTATCATTAGTGCCCCTGTCCGTTCTCACATAATGAAGCAGCTTCATTTGCGCCCAGGCTCAATCCCCTGACCTGCTCCACAACATTATCGTTGTGCATCTCACACTAAAAATACAATTGGTAACCAACATGGCTTTACCCTCTCGCAATACAAATTAAGCGTGGTGTTCTCTATAATGACAACCAGAGCATAAACCCTTTTAACGTGAACCCTCAGCAAGTCACCCACAATAGATGAACTCCTAAATGGACAAGGCCAGTTAGAACAAGTCCACAGTGAATATGCTTCGCAATAGACAAGGCCAAGTACAGTCCATGGAGAATTTGCTCTTCAAACGACAAGGCCGCGTACAAGTCCTTGGTGAATTTTGGTGCAACGCTGCTCAATGGACAGACCTGGGTGATTTTTGGTACAGTGCTCCTCAAAAATACATTCACATGTTATTAAAACGTAGGCATTATTGCATGTTATTAAAATGTTACCAAAGTTCTTGATTTTGTATTATCTACATTGGCCTCAGATAAACCTATTGTAAATGCAACATTACAATATCAAGTTCTCGCTCTCTTTTTCCCTCTTCAACACATCATCTTTATTTTTATAAACTTGAACTGTTCAATTTTTTATGTCATTCTTTTCACGAGACCTTCTTGCGCCCACTGAAACACAAGTACCAGAGGGAAAAAGTCTCAACTTTTTTACCCCTCTAGGAGGATGTCTGTATACTACCTTGAAAGGTGTATAACCAATGGTATTGTTTTGAGCAAACTCTACTTCGAGGTAAGCATTAAATATAATTGTTAAATTCCCAAGAGAAATGATGGCCTTTATTGCTCATCAGTGTGGGGATGGTATACGGACCTTAATTGAACTTTGTCCTCGACCATCATCTTCCATAGATTAAGCTAAAATACATTTCTAAACATGTAATGCCCCCTTCTGTGTTGATATTTGTACTTGCTTATTTGACTGCAGTTTGCAAACATCGATAGGTGATTCATGTCCTGAGTTAGGGTACTCTTCTGAATTGTTAATCAAGTTTGTTGTAAATGATATGATTTGCCTTCTGAATCTGATGTAAATCATACTTTGGCAAAATTGTACTAACATTGAATGATTATAATGCACTCCCTATGATGAGTATTGAAGCACAATATGTGAATCCAGGCAATATGAGGTAGATGAGATCTTATAGGGCTTCAGGTAAGTTGCCTAAGGAACAATATTAAACTTGTTCCTTAGTCTATTGCAGTTTTGTGTTACAAATGGTCATGCCTTGGATCAATTTCAATGATCCAATGCATACCTATGATCGTTAGGTAATTACGATCATTATTGCAAAGTAAATTGGACTTCATTACATTTTTGACATGTCATCTTATTCAGGCGTAAATGCATATAAGATTTTTGTGGTAGTTTGAAACACCTTGTGAGAACACTCATATTGTCGATTAATCGTAGTTTGATTGAAGGAATTTTTTTTATGATACTCTTGTTTAAATAGCTCCAAGGATTACGGAAACCTAATCTAAGATGAAGGTAATTACCCAAGACCTAATAAAAATGTATTTGGGTATATTGTTATTGCTGGATAAAAATGTATTTATTCGAGCAATGCAGCTATCTTGTAGGAGATTTGACTCAGCCACACATTATGGTAGTTACATTATATTTTCAATATCGTGATTGTATGCTATGATTTTCACTCGATGTTTTGGGTACCCCTAATGGCGGTCATTAAAGGCCGCATAGTGAGTGTGATGTGAATATTTCTATCCGTATTTGTTTTGTAATTTGGAATTTCCATATAACCAACATTTTATTTAATTGATTTATTGAGAAGCTTCAAGACGCTTGTTCATTTTTTCTTTCTTGCAATATTTTTGAAATTTTAATGCAGTTACTTCACCATTTTCTTTGGTTGCCAATATTTCTTGGTTTTATTTATTTCTGGAGCTCAAAGTTTATGATTTTAAAGCCACTTGGCTATATGTCATCAAGAGTGTAATGTGGATTTTCTTTCTTTCTTGATGAGTTGGTTTTATCTTGTTGTATTCTATGTGCATGTCGTATGCGGGTACTCCCAAGGTGTCATGAATGCATGCATGGTGCTGCAGTAACATGTCCTTGATATGATACTTAGTCCTCTATGGCCGAGATACTTTTATGGTACTCAGTCATCCTATGGTGGAGTGACAATTATGATATTTAGTCCTCCTATGGTGGAGAGACATATGATACTTAGTCCTCTATTTTTGAGAGACTTTTATGGTACTCACACTTCCTATGGTGGATTGAAACTTATGATATTCAATCGTCCTATGGTGGAAAGACATGTGATAATTATTCCTTTATGGTTGAGAGACTTTTATGGTACTCAGTTCTCCTATAGTGGAGTGAAACTTATGATATTCATTCCTGCTATGGTGGAGATACATATGATACTTAGTCGTCAATGGTTGAGATAATTTTTTGGTACTCAGATACTTCTTGGTGGAGTTGCCTCTGTGACATGCATTATAGCTGCTAGATTTGAAAGTGATTTTTTTTGCTCCTTGCTTCCCAGGATGATGTTTTTATCGTTCCAAAATATAAGTTATTCATTTCAAAATTCAAGGTTGAGCTTGAGATTATTCACTTCTCAGATTTTTGATTAGTTGAGAATAGTGTAATTTTGGGATGTGGTACTCACTAAAAAACATACATATTGGACACTTGATACTTTTGTTTGCTTATTTTAGATTCTTTGAAGAAAGGTTGAGATCCTAGACTACATATGTCATTGACAGATATTATTATACTTGGATTCACCAGGCACTGCACATATCAACAAGGTTACTTTTGGTCTTGGGGACCTGACTATAAGTGTGTTTTGTCATATTTTTTTCTTATGTCTTATACAAACCTCGTGACATATATGTTTGTATTGATTATATTTTGTGGGGGACTATGTTTTGGGTGTTATGCTACATTCCCCTCATAGGTATGTGGTGTTCTCTTGGTGAGGAATGGTGGTGTTCTTATGGTAAATCTACTTGTGTCATCATAGACTTCTGTCTAGATAATTTTCTCTTCTACATTGATGTGGTTAATTTTATGTGTAAGCACTTCCCTATCGTGGAGTCAATATTTACTTGGGATAAATCATAAAGGTATTGTTTGAGTTAGTGTCATGAAAATGTGAATTGGTCTATGTTATAGGTCTTGGATGACCTCGTGTTGTCTTACCTTGCAAAAATAGTGATACTTACTTCTAAAACAACAAAAGTAATGAGATAGAACGGGTAAAGGATGAAAATGATCATGGAACATCGATACGACTCATTTTTTCTTACGAGAAAACAAATAATCACAAAGATGCTTATAGGAAAACATTATCAAATAGTTTTGAATATGATTATGAAATTTGGTTTAGATTCACTACAGTAGAGAGAAAAATTTCAATCTTCATAGATCATAAATAATTGAATAAAATAGTAAATTATGCTTGACTTCCGGTAGTTGCATTGTAGTGAACAGTAAATTTTATACACCACATTAGTCATTTTGAAATTTCCTTACTTACCAATCATTTTTCTACCTTGCATTGTGTTGCATCGAGGACAATCCTCTTATAAGGGGAGGGAGATGTTGTTCCCCCTCGGTCCTACGCAATCGTCAATGTCTTGTGATTTTTTGGGTAAAATAAATAAATAAAACAATTAAATAACACGTGACTCTCGGTCAACATGTGTTGGGAGGAATAAAATCTAGTTTTGGTTCTCGAGGAAGGCATTGTAGATAGGCACACATATCTGGGAGAGCTCATTTGGACTGAAATGATAGCTGTAAAGACAAGAATCCACATCCATTGAAAATTTCCACTACATTTTCATGCATTCTTCCTTTCCTATGCTAAAAAGAACATGATAGGGAATTGTGCTAAAGGGACCTCTTGCTAACATCCATCCAAAAATAATTACCACTATTGGTTAAATCAGACCTGCACACGTAGATATATATGTAACCATAATATCTCCTCATTTTACTACATACAAATTGATTGATCTTTATTTGTAGCTGTATCTGAAGCGGTTTCATTTGTATCTGAGAGGAAGGAAACAACTATATGTTGCTATTTTGTTTGTTGTATGCAAAAGAGAAGAAGAAGATTTAGGATTAGGAGTGTAATGTCTAGCTGTATTTTTTTTGCTTCTTCTGCTTCTGTACACCTATACTACTTGCATTGTAACCTTTGCAACACCATTCTTGGGATATACAATGGCTACCACTTTGTTTTCCTACTCTTTATCTTTTGTTTCGAGTAGTATTGATTAAGACATTAAAAGTGCTTGCTCCCACTATTCCACTTACGTATCTGCAAGATTTGTCTCTTTCACTCTTCCTCTATGTGGAACCCTCTATTTTTCCATTCTCTTCCCTGTGTGAAAGGGTTTTTTTTGAAAAGTGTGTGGGACCTCAGGTTGTGCATTGATATGTGTGAGCCAAGCCCCCTCAATGTTGCACCTTTCCCTTGATCATCTGGAAATGAGTGGTATGTGCATCTTTTTGTTTATTTTTTTGATGGTCTTGTTATCCCAAATTCACCCCTCGAGGTAATTTGGATAACTTGCATAATTTCCTCAGGCTCGAGCAGGCAAAATGATGGTAAAAGAAAAAAAAACCATCAGGTTTTGAAGGTCCCTTTGGCTCTTTTCTAACCCCCCCATCCAAGGAAAAAATTCAAGGAGTTAGTAAAAATTGAAAAATCAAAAAAATTGGCTTGTTCTAGTGAAATGCAGGAAAAATCAGAAATTTTCGCCCAGACCACGCATGGGTACACACATGCTGGGACCCAAAAATCCTGAAATTGAAGCAGACAGATCAAATCGGCAAAATCGAGTAAATTTGACCCAGGCGGTCCTTGGGACGTCAAGACAGCTGGGACCCATAAATCCAAAATGCCTGATTCACAAAGGAAATCAAAAAGTCAAGTTTTTTTTGGCCCAAGCCGCACTGGTATGTCCAGGGACGTCTAGGGCCCAAAAAGCTAAAAAAGTCCGCAGTTAAAGGGAATCGGAAAAATCGGAAGTTTTTCTCCCACGCGGTCAGCGGGATAGTTGGGACACTGGGACGTGTGGGCTCTGAAAGGCCGGAAAAGTCGACTACAAAGGAGATGCGGCGAATGTGGAGTTCAACGACCCTCACGACTCGGTCAATGTTGCGACAAGCGGGGCACCCAAAGACGATTTACCTGATTTTCAAAGCGGGTCAAGTGTGATGCGAGTGAAGTGGAGGTTTTCAGCCCAAGTCACACAAGGGACATCTGGGACACCAAGACCTGAAATAGCTGAAATAGCCACATGCAAAGGAAAACTCAATGTCTGACCCTCCCGAACTTCAAACGGCCATAACTTTTGACCCCGAGCTCTGATTTTCATGAAATTTGACTTTCTGGAATGAGCACGACATCCTCTATTTTATTTTTAATGAGGGTAGATATATGAAAATAAAGGAAACATATTCAGCTCCAGTCAATCAGATGCTCATTCCCGTTAAATGATAGAAATGCCTGGCAGACCCAAAATAGCTGCCCGCACTCAGAAGGCCATAACTTTTGCATTTCTCAATGAAAACACAAAATTGGTACCATTGGAATCATGGTTCCGATTCCAATGCAAAAAAATCAATAAATCTAGAATTTGGTGAGTAATCAATGATGATTTTTTAGAAAACGTGCCCAGTTCATAACAATGATTTATTTGGTAGTTGAGAGTGCAATTAATGAAGCATGGTCATGACATTCTTTCTCTACTGCAAGTTATGGGACAGTATGGGGGAGACTTTTGCAAGTAATATTTACATCATTTTACTCCATTTAATGCCTCTTACAAGTGGTTGAAGGACAGATTTCAGGATTTCCATTTTCCCTTCTCTTTCCCTTCTCATTTTTCTATAAATTAGAGTGTTGGGCTCATTGTAAAGGGGGTAGTTTTGAGTAGCAAAGCTCTGCCAAAATTTCTTTTTGAAGCCAATGTGTTGCAGGCCCTTGTTGTGGACTCCTTGCATGGTGATCTAGGACCTTATCTTGTAACCGATTGAATTGTGCATACCAGGAAGCAATAAAATACAAGTTTGTGGATGTATCTTCCCCTGCTGTGTTTTCTTGCATTCTTCTTGTCCCTTTCAACCTTGATTACAAGATATATTGTGTCTATTATTATGTTCTTGTAGGGATCCATTATCATTGTGTATGTTTGAAATATTGTTGTAAAATGCATTTTGCTAGATTATGGAGAACTGTTATCACCCCTTCTAATGTGCACTTTGCTTCTATATCTCACACATTTGAAAACTACTCTCACACCCTCCTTTTCTGGTGTATCACCATTGTAGTGTAGGATTTCATCTTATGCATTCTCTCTCCCTGGTCCCTTGGAAATTTAGGTTAGAATAGTTAGTTTCCCCTGCATTAGAGTAGATTGTGGCAGGTAGTTTAGGAGCAAGAACCAGCTTTCTCTGGAGGTCTATCTCAAGTAGCAAGTCCCACAACTTGGAGATAGTACCCATGTTATCCAATCACACCGTGAGTTCAAGTATATGCACTTGTATAAATAGAGGGGTTCTCTGATTTGGTGATAACAATAACTACTTCAGTCAACTCGTCAGATTAAGGCAAACAAGTTTGGTCATGGATTACATTCAACAATTTATGAATTTATCCTTAAGAATGGAGGATATCACTGATGAGAACCTCAATGATCTATTTTTGGGAGGTCTCAAGGATAACATCCAACATGATTTTTATATATTTAACCTGAATTGATCTCTGATTCTATGTTTCTTTCTTGAAGAATGGAATAAAGGGATTTGTCCAAACGTCAGGTATTCACCTCAGGTCGGGAATGAAATATGCTAGGACCATCATTCTCCCAACCTATTTGACTGAATCCTCAACATATCAAAGAGAAATATTCCAAAGGGTAATGCTTCAACTATGATAGAAAATATAGTCGAGGTCAAAAATGTGTTGAGAAGAAGTTGTTCTACATCGAAGGAGCATAAGAGGATGAATAGGAGGAAAATAACACAGATGATGCAGAGGAAGATCCTAAGAGTGGCTCAGAAGACTCCCCACCAACCATTTCATGCCATGATTTATTTGGAATTAGCACTCCTCAAACCCTTAAGGTGGTGGGTTCCCTCAAGAATCAAAGACTCACCGTATTGGTTAATTCAGGTAGTACACAACTTCATCAACCTTAAATTGGCAGCAAGATTCGAATTGCTTTATTTTCCAGCCCCCGAATTTTAAGTCATGATTGTTGATGGGGGCATAGTTAGTTGTTTGGGAAAATTTCATAGTATCAAGTTATCCATTAGTGAGTACAAATTGGAATCTCTTATGTTTTTCATTCCTATGGGTGGTGACGACATTGTTTTGGGAGTACAATGGCTCACAACCTTAGGGACAATTGAGATGAAATTTCAAGAACTATTCATGTACTTCCAATATGAGGGTAAGAAGTTTGAACTTTGGGGATCATGGAAAAAGGATCCTCATCTAGTCATATCCTATCAAATGTAAAATCTATTACGGAAGGGTGTTGACGGGTTTGTCACACAACTGTTCTCCATCAAAGCATGACAGGTGAAGACCGATAACCCTCCAGATTTAAAGCTAATTATAGATAACCACTCGAAGGTTTTTGGGGAGATTCCAAAAGGTCTTCTTACAAAATGATCACATGATCATGCCATTAATTTACTTCTAGGAATTCAACCACCCAATATCCACCTGTATAGGTACCCTTATGTACAAAAGAGTGATATTGAGAAGATGATGTAACGAGATGTTGGAAGCAGGTATTATAGGACCCTAGTTAAAGTACATGATTCTTCTCCTGTGTTAATGGTGCATAAGAAGGATGAAAATGGAGGATGTTTCTAGCTTACATAGATATCAAGCCAAATTACTTGCCATCAAAGATAAGTTAAAGTATTCTTGTATCGATGATTTGACAATAGTAAATGAGAATACATGGTGTTGTTTATTTCACTTAAGCTAGATCTTTGTTTGGGTTATCACGCAAATTAAGCACAATGAGGATGAATATCTCTATAAGAAAACTTTCTACTGTTGCCATGATGGTCACTATGATTTCTCTGGTGACTGCTCTTTTGGCCTACACAAATGCCCACCTCCAACAAGTATTCTAGTAGTTATAGATGGAGAGGAGGAATCTTCTGACCATTTTTTCATAACCCACTACTTACAAAATATCTTACATGATATTTACAACAAGACATCCAAGAAGAGAATTTGCATTAGGTGGATCAAGTGCTCTTCACCCTCAAACAACATGGGCAAGTTTTCATATGTCAACCATCCAAATGATGCAACATGGGGTGAGGTGAAGTTGAGTATGCCAGGTCAACATTTTAAATATTTTACAAAAATGATCAACACATGGACCCTCAGAAAGAAGAAACTACTCTGGTCATCTCCCATTGCTCAAACTTGGTATCCTACTTTTGATTAGGAGATTCGAGGTGACACTGCGCTTGATATTCAGCAAACCTGCTGATCGTTGCTTGAATTTGATCGTTGTTGGGACCATTAAAATGGTCCACGAATGACTTCCTAAAGTTTCTTTCTCATCCTTGAACTTGTCAGGTAACTCTACGAAATTCTCGCAAGCATCGATAAAAAAGCTAATGAAGTCACAACAGGCCAAGAGGTTATTGATTGATTCTCGGTTGAAAGTGACCTCTAGTGCCAAACCTTGAGTGACGATAGTCTTGAAACAAGGAATGTGTCATTTGCTTCCCTTGAGCAATCCGATTCACTGAGCATCCCTGGAGCCAATTTTGCAACTATATCCTCCATGTTGTATCGTGCTTCCAGGGCTTCGTCCTTGGCTTTATCGATTCTCTCCTAGATATATTCTATCTGATCAACCTAGTAATCTAATGCAGTGAGAGCCTTCTTATGTGCACGCGGGTGATTGATAACGCCGACATTCAATAGGTCGTCAGCTGAGTAGTTAACCATTGCTCGTAGTGTTTCCCGCTGCAACCTGGCGTTATCTAACTCTTCAGATAGGGAACCTGCTACTGCTTGTAGCTCCTTATTTTTGAGAGAGGAGAAGATGGAAGAGGTGGGAGATAAAAGGGAGGAAGGGAGAGGAGAAGACACATCCATAGGAATATATGCTTGGATGACAGGAGGAGGAGGAAGAGTGGAAGAAGGAACGTTGGGTACCTCAGCAGTTGCAGTCATGACATCATCATGGGTGGACGTATCCGTTGGAATATCTATTGTTTCTTCATCACCTGGAGACACCAGGTCGACTACTTGCTTCTCAGAAGTAGGAGGAAGGTCTTCAGGAGCTTCCTCTTGCCTGCTTGGTTCTCCCACCTTGTCCTTTCCTTTTCCTTTCGGCACATGGACCGGCCTTGGAGGTGCACTACCTGAAGGAGAAGTTGTGAATTCAACTACGAGGTATGTAAGGCCATTCTGATTGCACCAATGTTTGGTGCGTTGCAATATGGGTTTGACCCTTTCTTGAATGGTCTTTGGCGATTTAGCTCTGTTGATCTTATCGAATGGCCAGTTGTCCCCATCTGTGTCAATGTAAACTTGATCAATTTCTTGATCAGTCTCTTTGAATTTCTTTGGGACAATGGCAACGCCATAGTGGATGATTTTCTCCAGAGCCAGCCAGGAGTGATCCTTCCGCCTAATGTCTATCTCATGGGTTAGGTCTATCCAAATGTCCTTGATCTCGGGAACATGGATGGGATCAATTTTTGCCTTTGGGAGGCAACTCCGGCAATCAAAGGTTGGCCTGGCTGGGAAGTTGTGCTTTAAATTCAGCAGTTCTAACTCAACGTACATCTCCCATGCTTTAGCAATTGTAGGGCAGGTGTATCAGCCAACTGTAAGGGGGAATGGAGTTCCTCCTTTCTTTCTCTTCATACACCTGTCATGATAAGTGATTAATTGCCTTGACAATTCCAGGAGGACCAGCTTCGGCCCTGCAAACCTTGGCAGTTTCGTGGGCTCTCCCTAAAAATTCACAGCTCTGAGGTATGTGAATGTGGGGAATTGTGTGAACAATGCTCCCCATTTCTTTGTAGTAGTAATTACACTCGGGCTAGTTCAATTGTGCCTCATGTTTGGCTTCAGCAAACAGATTACCTCATAGAAGAAGGCATCATTTATTTTGGAGAACTGGGAGATGCTGGTTTCGAGCCTTAGCTCTGGGTAGAACTCATATATCTTGACTTGGGGCCATACCCCATTTCGAGTTAACCCTGTGAAATCCCTTTCTACAGCAGTGGCGTATACAACGTAGGAGTTCATGTAGAACTGCCCAGTTGTTAGAACTTGTTGAAGCTACTGTGAGATGGTGTCACTTATGATTTCACACCAGCCAAAGTTTTGATCAGGTGTATTCTTGCTCATGTTCTCCAAGTATCTCAGCATCCACTTATGGAAATAATGGGCATCAGGGAGCCCAAATACTCTGTTTAAGAACGTGATTGTATCACTCAACTCTTCATTAAAATCACTACGATGGATGGTTTGTGGCCATCTAGTCAACGAATTTTTGTTCTTTAAATAGAGTTCATTCATCATCTGCATGCACTGATCTTCGTTATCATCCCATGCCTTCCTGCAGTCTTCAATACTTATTTCCACATATTGCCTATGATGAGGAATGCCCAGGATCATCTCAAAGTGATGAGCTGTGAGGTCTATGATTGCCTTGTGTTCTTTGTTTTCAACACATATAGTGTTCTTGTTATAACATCGGGCAATCAACATGATGAACTCATTATTCACGGCACTCACCGGAAGCCCAGCTGCAAAGTGCAATCCACTGCCTATTAATTTATTCATCCATGGGCCATTGTTCACCTTGGTGGTCCTTACCCAGAAATCATCCATGTTAATATGACCCAACTCAGAGTCTTTGATGTCAAGGTTGCACTCTGCATATGAGTCTGGCATTCTGACTTTCTAGTACTTGTACTTCATTTCTTGCTCTGACTGCTTAGCTTTAGCTTTTACTGCGGTCCTAGCTGGTCTTTTGCTTGATGAAGACATATGTGAGCTCAAGAACGGATGTTGTTGTTCTGCAAGAAGTATCAAGAAGGTCCAACACAGAAGAGCCATGTCAATTGTCATGTTATTCATGATGAAAATTTGAAGAATAACAGAACACCTTCAAATGCGTGAGAAAATAGTTAAGTTTAGCTTGCGGAAGGAAGAACGAGCAATTTTAAGCCTTAGGGCGCAAGGCGCAAGTTTTCAGCAGGCTGCAGGAGCTTTTTATGGCTTAGCGCACTTTTATGGATGTCAACATGCAAATTTTGGTGCCAAAGGGTAAAGCGCAGGGCGCGGGTCTATAGCAGACAACATTTTATGTTGATGTTGTGGAAGTTGTGCTTACGCCTCTTGAAATAGCTGCTAAGTGTTCTTTGGCTGGGCACAAAAAAGGTTCGCGTTGCATGAATGCAAAGTGCGCCAAAGCGCAACTTTGGAAGATGTTGTAATGAAAAACAGTGCACCAGGGTTTTAACAATTAACAGTTCTTTGGCAAACTTCTTGATTTTCACTTTTCTCTTCTTGGATTTGTCAGATGGCAAGGAAGAGAGGTTTTTTGGCAAGGCAGCAAGCAGGGACAGATGATTTTTGGTTTATTTCAGCGGCAGGGGCCTTCCAGATTTACAGATCTGGAAGGAGAGGAAAAGATGGTTTCAGTTAGGTTGGGAATATATTAGGTTCTTTAGATTTTAGCCATTGACACAAACTCTGACACTTAACACAATGAAACAAAAACCACAACTGGGAGAGGAGCCACTTACCCGGATTTATAAAACATGAAGAAAAACGTAGGGGTCCACAAGCTCGAAAACAACACGTGAGGGATGACAGGGATGGCTGACACGTGCAGAGAAAATACTTTTCACAATTTCCAATTCATGAAAATGACATTTGTCATACTCCTATTTATAGAAAAATCAGCATTTATGACCCCACCAACCACTTTTGGCACGATTTCTGGAGTGTCAACACAATGAAAATCACGCTTAGGAAAATACATAGCGCAAGTTTGGAAGATGTTAACATAATAATTTCAATGCTAAAGGACTTAAAAGGGGGGTGTGCAAATTCCTTGATGTCGACACGAGTAAAATTGTGCCCAGTGTAAAAGGGTGTAGTTTTAGTCATGTCGACACACAACTTTATGCGCCGAAGGATTATCTAAAAATGGCTAAGTCCTTAAACAACTTGATTTTTTGAAAGGGAGTTTTGGGCTATTTCGAACGTTATCAAACTTCCCTAGGGGCCAAAATAGAAACTTTGGTATCGTTATCTGCGAATTGCCCTTGTCAATTTTACAGGATAACACACTGGTGATGTGAGATGTCATGTCAATATCTATAATGACCTTAAACAAACTTTTGACCTTGTTTCGTTGCACATTTGGGGGCCTAGTAAGCTATTTTACCACTTTGTTCAGTTGCTGAAAATTGAAAAGTTAGTTTGGTTTTGGCCCGTGATTTAGGCGCCCATACCAAGAAAAAAAATTTGGTCACCTCACACCTCTAGTATTTCTGTAGGACTATCATAATATATCAAACTATTTGAGAAAATTGGATTGGGAAGATTGTTTTGTAACGAATTTTTGTAGGCCCTGTGACATTCAATGATTAAGTCCAACTAGCATAATTACAACAAGTGGATTCAGAAATGTAGTGGCCATTTGAATCTTGGTCACAAGATTTGTGTTCTATAAACTCCAAGGAGTTCCCTGTAGATAGGGGAATTGACAAAATTTATCACATGGCGTGTTTGAGCTTCAGAAAATGGATTTCAACCTTAGATTGTGTGCTACTTTGGTCAATTTAGTCATCTTTATAATCCTGCAGTACTAGCAAGAAAATTTCTGTGGAACTTTCTCTTAGCAGAAAAAATATTGCAAAACCTTTAAACTCTATTATACGACTCTATAGATCTCCTTGATGACACTTGTTTGTATTTTATTACTTATGGGGAATTTGGTGTGATTTTCTCTCTCCTTTCCCTATCTTGCTCCATTTTGAAAATGAAAAGAAACTGCATTTGTGTTCTTACCTCTATTGTATAGTAAAAGTTTTTAATTTACTGTAAGTGGAAAATAAAATATATGTGAAAATGTTAGTCATAGGGGGAATGTCATGCCAATGTTTTTTTTTGCTGACCATGTTTATACTAACTTTTAAGGTTGCATGTGGCAAGACATAGTGCATAGACATCATTCTATGCTAGAGAAGTTTACTTTATTTATGAACTTCCTAACAATGTATGTATGTAATTAGAAAGAGTAGTTCCATATCATCTTTTGAAAATAATGTTTAGTTACTTTGTGATATATTGTTTTGATTTAAGGAATGAAGAAGGAAAATAATGATCTTGGTTTGTAAAGTATCTCTCATGTTTAAATTGTATGAAATTTCATGTGAATCATTAAATTATGAAAATAAAATCAATTATAACATGCACTACTACTCCTAGGAAATAAATGAATTAGTTACTTTTACAAAATGGTTATTCGAGTCCTTGTACCTTTTGAAAGAAATTGACTAAATCATGGTTGAGATGTTATAAAAAAATGTGGTTAGTTATTGAATTACTATGGTTTAGTTACACTCCCAAATAAAAGTAATTGTCTCAAATAGTTTATTTTTCCATTATGCATTTACATCACAGAAGGTAGAAACGTCAGTTCTAAATATAGTAGAATGTGATGGCTTCCTAAATTACCCCTATGTTGTTTTCACCTTGATTGCGTTATGATCCATTAATTGAACCACTATACTAGACCAATGGGAAATACCTTTTGGTGTGCCTTCATATATACTCGACCCCCACTTTCGACACAAGTTCCTTATGAATCCTTGCATGCTTATGATATTAAACATTTGTATCGTTTCACGTCACGTTTATATACACCTTTGATTGGAGGATTGATTTTTTGTGTGGCGTGACACTCAACCTGTACATTATAATTCCTCTTACGTAGATACCTTGTGTATAACCTTAATGCCTTTTCAAATGCTACAATTAGTTAAGAGTTCCTTGAACTTGGTACCTAATTAGAACTCGAGGATATCTCATCATGTCAATGAGTGTGAGCATGGTACACCTCATCGGTAATCCTGTCAAGAGTATCCTTGGTTTTTTGGATACATGAAAACATGGGGATGTCTTTACTACTTCACAGTAGACTTCCTTATAGATTGTTTACCTTGTTGTGTGGATAGGGTTAAGATATGTCTATTACCTCTTAAGAGGTCGTTTGTGGGTGAATAAGGTATTCACAAATCAATCATAGAAATGATGTCTATTAAGATGATATTTGGAAGGTAAAGAGTAACTAGAACCAATCCCTTAACTTAAGGTTAGCACCTATTTCTATTTATTAGAAAAAAAAAGATTCATTTTTTGTGGGAGCTTTACATTTGGAAACATCCTTTCTCATCTCAAAGATGAGCCTCATGTGGGTCACATGTGTGATAAACATGTATTCAATTGATAATTGAGATTTGGAAACTTATCATGCAAGATATGATAGATGAATAAAGAGTAACACATAACAGTGAAGGCACAATTCTTGAGACAATAACAAATGGCTTGTGCACGTAGCTTGTGGTTTATTGAAGGAGGGATATCTAAGAAAACAAGCCGTTATAAGTATGTAAACCATGAAAACTATGAATACTTTAGATCATGTTGTTTATTCTTGTCCTCATTCATAATTATATCGATGTACGCCATTTCACCTATTCTTTAAAAAAGTAATAATCCAAGTCTTTTGGGGTCTTGAATCCCTGAGTGGAAAGTAAGAGTTACGCGAATCATAAATGTTCAATAAACAAGGGTAATAAGAGATCTATGTAATAACGTAAATATAATTAGAAGATGGATAATTGAGATGAAACTATGAAATAATTGTTACAAAAGTCTTATGCACCTTGAGTGATGACGAACTAAAGAAAATTCCTAAACAATATTAAATCAAATAAAATTTAAGGAGGGCATCATTGAGATCCAAATATTTTTAATTAAATTGGAAATAAATATAACCTTAAGGTATGAGAACATTTTTCATAAGCATAATGTGTTTTGAACAACGATGTAAAATGAAATATTGAAGATGTAGCTTCGTGAACAATAATATTTTCCTATATGTTAAATGCTCTTAAATCTATAAGGTTATACAATGAAATTGAATCATAACAAAGATGTAACCATGAAAATGTAGGATATTGCTAGCCATAAGATTCTCATGTGGGGTTGAGTATTTGAAACACGTACATCCCTTGTGAGTAAGTTTGTTATTCGTGAGCTCTAGTGTTTTCTTGTTGTCTATGTGGGTCCATGTTTTGTGTTAGTGTTCCTTGTGACCTTAAGTTACTCTACTTGGGCCATTGGTCATAGTAGTGTGGGAAATATTGAGTTGTTTTGTCCCTACAAAATGTGCCTATAAAACACCTTGGTGAAAGTTTAATGGACCTTGTGAAACTTGTTCCGAGTTATGCTATTCTCCCTGTGTTTAGTTGGGTTATGTGTGATCTTCACTCCGTAGAAGAAAGGTGGCTAAGAAAACCTCCTATGGGTTAGGTAACTTAGTCATGCATGCATCACGTCCTGAGCAATGGCTAATGTTTGTTGAGAGTCACGCCGAAGTTGTATTCTATTAGTCCTAACATTTTTTTGTCCAAGAATTGAAGTGGACATGTATGATTCAAAATAGGTAGCGAATGAAAAATATGAAATTTTATCATTGGAATGGATCCTAGAATGAAATGAATGCATGTTTGAAATGTGAATTGATGTGTCATAAAGGATTTCTTACGTTCTCTTGGATAAGTATTAATCCTAAATAACAAAATACAATACATGCAAAAGTGAATCAGTAAATCATGTGCTCAATTAATTTAGAATATGTGCCTTGTTATTAGTGCAACTTCTTTCTCATGGTACATCATATAATATATCAAAAAATTGCCAGTTTTTCAGTTACTTTTTTTTTGTGGTAAAATAATGGACATTACACTAAGTCACAAGGATCAAGTTAGCATTCATGATTGACAAGGATAAAATTTGGTTAAAGTTCGAACAATTTTTTTGTTATAATTTTTTTTATTTTTAAATCTATAAATATGTCAGAGGGACAGAGTGGAGAGATATTTCTATCAGCTATTTTCAGTCAATATATGTATATATAGATACATTTATAAAATATTGCAAAATCTTGTTAAAAAATTCCTATGTAAAAATAATGGATAAAGTTCAAATTCATTTTTGACAAGAATAAAGTTCGAGGAAATTGGAAGTTTTTCAATAAAATTGCCCATGTTATGACATAGTTAAATACCACAAATGAGTTATTAAATTTACACTACAATACCAAAAAATGTTATGTGATTTGTAGCGCAATATATAAATATATTATTAGTAATAAACCAACAAATGCTTATGTGGAAAAGAATATTAAATCATAATATTTAATAAAAATCAATTAAAACTCATCAATATTTCTACACCACACAAAAATCATGGATTTTTTTTTAAATTTCCTCGAACCCACCCCCCCAAAAAAGAAGCAAGCTTATAAATTAGACATAACTTTTGTGGTGTATCCAAAAGGTATCAGAGCAAGAAAGTAGAGTGGGTGTATTTAAAGCAATGTAAATTCAAAACTACTTGCTTATACCTTAACAATGAAAATGGATCAATCTCTCAATTAAGTTTAGAGCACTCTTGGTTAGATTGAAGACTAATATGGATAAAAGGACTGAAATGAATACAAAGGGGGCATAGATATACGATATGGTAAAGAATAATGAACTAGCTTTTGTGCAGTATAATAAATGGGCATTGTTCCCTTCTTAAGAATTTCCTAATGAAAGGTTCCAACATTTTCACTAAAGAGGTAACAAGCCTGTAGACTACTTATCTATTATGGGTTTGGATTTCAAGAGTAAAAGTAGGGTAAAATCAAATAATTTGTCACAACTAAATCCACATTACATTAAATTTTTAGAAGAATATCCCTTAAATATTTCAAATAAATTAATTAAAATTGGTAATACGACCTCACTTCAAACTTTTTTTAAATAATTTCTTTTTTGACGAAAAAGATCTTATACTATATTAATGCAATAAGATACAAGATAACTTTCAACAAAAAAATGGGCGGTATGAGAGCACGCCCCAAAACCACAAACAAACTAGGCTGAGCCTAGGAAACCAAATGTATAACTAGGTCAAACATAGGGAGAAACAACAAAAAACCAATCCTGGCAAAAAACAAAGACAAAATTAGGCAACAACAACAAACATGCCCGAGGCGGGTGGATCAAGATCATCTAGCCACCCTGAACCAAGTAGATCCTTTCCAGTGTCGGGAATCTACCAGCCATCAACAAGTTATGTTATCCAATTTTTCCCCTCGGGAAAAATTGAACAAACAAGAACTTGCACACATCAAAAATGGAGGAGTTGATTCAATCATGGGAGCTTGCATTTCGAGGTTTGTCGAGAAAGGAATGGGCCGAGAAAATTGCAGAGAATTTCGGGAAAAGAAGAAGCTCCGAAGTCCAAAATTTTCAGACTTCGGATGTGGAGCGTTTCAACATTTTGGAGATTTTGGTGGGCAAAAAGGGATCCGAAAGTCTGAAATCCCGAAGTCCGAAAGTCCGAAATTCTGAAAATTTAGACTTTCAAGTTTTGGGGTTTCGGAGATCTCAGTGAGCGCAAAGGTGGAAGAAAGGAAAAAGTTCTGAAACCCAAAACTCTGAAAGTCCAAAAATTCAAACTTTTGGGTTTCGGGGTTTTGGAGGTCTTAGTGAGCACGAAGATGGAAAAAAGGAAAAAGTTTCGAAACCCGAAACTCCAAAATTCTGAAATTTTGGAATTTCAAATTTCGGGGTTTTAGAGATCTCGACAAGGAAAAGTGTTCTGAAATTCCAAAAGTCTGAATTTTTGGACTTTCAAGTTTTGGAATTTTGGAACTCTCAAGGTGCTCAAGCAAATGAGCAATGTCGCGGGTCCGAAGTCAAAATGTCCAAAATTTTGAATTCTGAAAGTCCAAAATTTTAGACTTTCGGGTTTCAGAACTCTCAAGAAAAGTTGGCATATGAACAGTGTTTTAATCTCCAAAATGGAAATGTCTGAAAGTCCAAATTTTGGGATTTCAGAGGTTGCATGCATTTCAGACTCCATAAAAGGAAGATCGCCAGCCTGCCATTTTTTGCAGAATGACACCCCGACCTTCAGATGGCCATAACTTTTGACTGGGAGCTCGGATTTGTCCAAGAAAGGAATTTTTTGAGAGCTCTCGGCGTCTGCTACTAAGTTATTCAAAATGAAGAAATATAGTCCACCATTTTAAAGGAATCTCCAATTTTCTCACCTACCACAATAATGAAGGTATGGGTTCCTTTCTTCTCCAACAAGGCATAATACATGGAGGCATGGGTTTTGCAGTTGAACCCATCATTGTGGAAGGTGAATTCAATGCAATTTTGGGTGGTTGAAGCAAGAATTCAAATTATTCTCTCCCCCTTCTCTCATATTCTTCCTATATATTGTAAGAAGGGGCATTTTTTGTATCGGACAACTTAGATTTTCACCCTCCTTCTCTTGTCTGTAAGTGAATTTGTGTCCAGTTAAAAACTCCCATCAAAATTGTAATGAAAATCTTGCCTCTTGGCCATTGTAGTGTACTGTATCAAATTTGTGGAGCAATAATACATGTCTGTGGATGATTTTCAACCATCTCTTGTGTTCATCACACATCTTTGATATCTCATTGTAATCTTGGTTATCTGTGTATGGTGGTTGTATTACATTTCAATGGTTTGTGTTTAATGGAAAAGTAAGTGTTCAACATTCCTTTGGTGCATCACCTTTGTTAGTTTAGGCTTAATTTCGTGCATCTTCTTAACCCTGTCTCCTTGGCAAGTTAGAGTAGATTTTAGGGTAGATCCTCTACAATTTAAATGTGTGCATCTGAACAGAGGAATAGAAACCAACCTTCATTCGGAGAGCTTTCCCGATTGTAAAGTCCCACACTTTGGGAAAAGCTCCATGTTATGAAATCACACTAATAGTTTTAACCCATAAAGTTGCATACATTTAGGGGTGTTGTGATTACGCATCAACACTTTCTTCCTCAGGATATTCTTCTCCACGCGTAGGAATGGCTAAGCTGAGCCGGGGGATTTTCCAGTAGCAGGCAGGGTAGCAGCGGATGCTAGACGACCTATTGAGATGTGGCGGAGGGAGAACTCCAACCCTGATGGCGAGTCGAAGATCGAGGTAGAGAATGGCCCTAGCCTTGCTCATGAGCCAAGGAATGCGGCGATAATCCTTGATCGTGGTGGTGTCCAAGTGAGTGGTTATGTCGATGGCTCACCCCAAGAGAACGACGGGAGCGAATGAACTCTTGGTACTGGGATCTGTTGCGTCGACCACCACGAGTGGAGGGCGAGGAGTGCCTATTGGGAGAGGGAGGAACCTAGGCAAAATTACAGGGGGCTTCCCCCCAATGTTGCAATAAAGTCTGGAGGTGGTCCACCTCTAGTGCTGCCTTATTCACTTGAACTTGAACCTGCAGAAGCACATTGGAGATCACCATAGATTTATTATAAATTAAGAAGGACTGATCAACTACATAATTAACAAAGAAAAAATCATTCCTTTCTTTCCATATCCAAAATAAAATCTCCCCTTTGAACACATGCCAAATATGGGTGAACATAGGCATAAGTTTGGGATTGTATCCCAGGTTGATATGTTGCCAAGTGAAACAGTGGGGCCGGGAAGGAAAGAAAAAAGTATGGATCCAGTTCCAGGTAGTTTGAGCTTTGGGACAAAACTAGAAAACATGCATAAAAGTTTCTAGATGCCCACAGAAGTGGCATTTGGGAGTTGGAATCCCAATTTGAACAAGACGGGCCCCAATAGGAAGGCCTTGGTGAAGAATACACCACATAAAATGAGAAATTTTGGACTCAACACATATAGTCCAAACAGACTCAAACCATCTGCCCTAGCCAGATGGGGTGGTGTTAATTCCCCAACGAGTGTTGAGTTTTTCCACCATGGGCAAATGGGGTGAGAGCCACCGATAGCCTTTGCTAGCTTTATAGTTACATAAAGGAGTATCAGCAAACCACTTCCAATCTATCCACCAAGGGTGAGAAGAGTGCACAACAATCTTATGTAGCATGTGATTAGGAACAAAATTGATCATAGTATTGAAAGTATCTTGATCCAGTTGGAGAGCCAAAATTATTTTTTAAACTCCGACCAAGCAAACTAGGATTGCTTGTTTTTACAGAAAAAATCCTCGATGATATGAATTCCACGCTTGAATAATTTGAGCGTGGAGATTCTCAGGACCTCTGCAAGGCATTGCTCTTGGGATTGAAAAATTGGCGACCACCAAAGAGATTGACTGGTTGAGAGATAACCCATTGTGAAATCCATCTCCTTTCCATAAAATCTAGGGTTTGACACATTCCCAAGCTTTCCAGATAAGTTTAAGCATGAAGGTGCCCAAAACTTTGACAGGCACAAGAGTGATGAGTAGATTGACAAACCCTAAACCTTTCCACGAAGGGTGGTCATAAGGAGAGCCTTCTGAGATGACATGTCGTATGAGAACTTTCCAAGCTTCTTGGCTAGCGATGCTACGAATAATCCACTTGGCACAGAGAGCTTGCCCTTGGTGCTAGATGTGGAGAAGGCCAAGGCCTCTAGAATTGCGAGGTAAGAAACATATATCACAAGCAACATGATGAAAACCTTTTCCAGTAGAAGCATTATCCCATAAGAAAGATTTGAGCATTTTTTCCATGTTTTGGATGGATGTTCTGGAAGGCACCCAACAAGATGAATAGTAAACATGGGTGGCCGCTAGAACTTTGGAACAAATTTGGAATTTTACAGCTAGAGACAAGGGTCTAATGAGCCAATATTCCAATTTTTTTGCCACCTGTTGAATGACATAATGTCATAGATCACTCAGGGAGGCTTGAAAAGAAAAAAAATACCAAGGAATTTGATGATCTCCCCATGTTGAAGAATTTTCCAATCATAACTGGCAAGCCAGTCCAGCGCAGGAAGGAAGGATTACCTATAGCATTGAGTTTTTTGCCATTAAATGGAGGAACCAGAAGCTAGGAAGAAAGTATACAAGCATTGCATGGCATTGTGAATGTTACTTTCATCCTCGATAAGCGTAAGGAACGAATCATTCACAAAATTTCCATTGAGGAGTTGAGAGGTGGGCTCAGCATGCAGCAAAATTCCATGAATAAGACCTTGATTTTAAGCATGGGCTAATAGATAACCAAAGACTTTAGCCGTCAGCACATAAAGTACAGGGGCTAGAGGACAACCCTGTTTGATAGACCGGAATAACCCAAAGAGATCCGAGTTAAGGCCATTGATAGAAATTTGAGCAAAGGCATCTGTAAAAAGCATATTGACATATTAAATAAAGATGGGGCCAAAGCTAAGGCCTTGAAGCATGGTGAGGATGAAAGGCCATTCAATCCAATCATAGGATTTCTCAAAGTCAATCTTGATAAACATAAACGTCCTGGTGAGATTTGCGTGCCCATTCCATGCCTTCCCAAATGACGATGATATTATCCACGATGAAGCATCACTATATGAAGCTTTTTTGCTCTGGTTAAATAATAGTAGGTAGCAGATTATGTAATAACAAAGCTAACGCTTTGACAATGAATTTGTAGGAGACGTTCAACAGAGTAATCGGCCACCAACAAGTGATTTTATCAGAATATCCTTGCTTAGGAATGAATTTTATGTTTCCCTTGTTAATTACATGCCCTAAGGATTGGTTGTGAAACCCTTGAAGATAGACCTACAAAACGTCTTACCCGACGGAATCCCAAAGAGTTTTATAGAATTCACAAGGGAATCCATCATAGCCGAGTTCTTTATCATTATCCATTTGCATAGTGGATTCATGGAGGTCTTCAATAGTGAGCATTCTTTCACAGAGCACCTTCTGAGCCTCTGAAAGCTTGTGAGGCACAACCCCCAAACATTAAATTCTATAATCCAAGCAAATAAGGAGCTATAAGCAGTAGCGGGTTCCCTATCCGAAGAGTTGGATAACGCCAAGTTGCTGCGGGAAATGCTACGAGCAATGGTTAACTACAAAGTTGACGACCTATTGAATTTCAACATTATCAATCACCCACGTGCACATAAGAAGGCTCTCACTGCATTAGATTTGTAACGCCGTAAAAATACGATGCTCACGACGACGGCGACGAAGAACTTGCTGTCACAAGCATACGACCCGAAAATGCGACTAATTTTTTTTTTTTGTTTTATTTATTTAGGTGTAGGATTAGAAATCAATCCTTTTATACTTACTAAGTGTACCAGGACATATAAGTGCACATTATAAGGCTAGTGATTACTTGTAACCAAAATAAAAACTATATCGTGTTGATAGAGTCACTCCATATTCGAATATTTCTACCAGTGGAATGCTAAGAAGTATGACTTTAATAGTGCAAAGGTGAGCATGTTAATCTTCAGAAAACTTATTGATTTAAATAAGTGAATTGTAGCAAGGCATAGGGGTTCTTTTGATATTGTTGATATCCACGATAAAGGTTTAAGATGGAATCAAATTTCTGTTCATATTCTAAAATTATTACGCATAACATATAAAGTATGAAACACAAATAGTTTTATTATATATGTTATACATAATTATATAATTAAATATAAATAAATCACTTAAGTCACTATTGTAATAAACACAAATAATCAAACAAGCTAATAAAGGATATTATCATAATACATATCAACTTGTGAAGTCATATTCATGCAGAAAAGAAAATTTTATCTATACCAATTTACATCTAATATATACAACCACCTATCTACCACTAATAGATATACTATAATCACGTTTAACACTATTTATTTTAGTACAACACTTATAATAATACTCTTTGTAGACAAACTGTAGATACTGTTACTAATGCATACAGAAATGTAAACATTTACAATTAAAATCATATTAGAGAGATAATTGTGAAAATCAGTGTGGGCGCAATATGAATTTGAGTTTAAAAACAAACTTGGGGTGGGTGGCTTTAATAGCCACCTGCCATTCATTAAAGCTCCATCCCCTTGCGTGCTGGATTCTTCATGCTGATCCGCACGTTTCCCTTTCATTTCAACTTAGATTTGCAAATCTTTTACCCTTTTGGGTTGGTTTTCCAAACTACTCCGCCCAGGCCGCGTGAATTCAATGTGGAGGATAATAGATGAAGTTACAGGTGAGTATAACAGGTGTTGACACAGTTTTAATTGCCCAGATCCGCGCGAGCAAGAAGGAGGGTGTGGAAGACGTTACAGGCGAGGAGGGGGCGGGTTACCTCCACTGTAAACGGTGATGCTAAGGTGTGTTCTGGCCGGGATCCATGGCCGCGGCCTGTGACAGTGATCGACCAGGCAACAGTCATGGCCGCAGTGAAACTGACAGCCCTTTGAGCGCTTTCAACAAGCAGGTTACCAACTATGTTGTTATCTGATCAGCATTGACTGTATCCTCAAAATTTGGAGTTCTCCTTCGTGATATTTTTATCAAAAATGATTGAGAGGCAGTGAGAGTGTTCCCGGAGACCAGATGAAATTTATTACATAGATCCTCTAATGAGGCCCTCCCTGTTTTATTAAACAGCTCGTGGAAAAGAATCTCATAGAGGTGGATCTGTTTCATATCCGAAAGTTCATGGAGCACGATTTTCTTTGCGATAAAAAAAAAACAGTTCATACGTGGGTCAGATTGCAAGACTGTTACGGCCATGCCGTAGGTTTGTTTTAAATATATATATATAATTATTATTATACTTTGTTAATATATATAAGAATATAATCAATATATTGGTATATTACAATTTACTAATAGTAATTCCATTAAGTTTAATAATACTTTAATATGAATTATATTTAAAATATCAGTTTTCCTTATTATTGAAATATGGGTAATGAGCTAAATAAGCTTAGAACTTTTACAATAAAATTTCTTTCTACATATTTTAATAGGAGCATTTGTATGGGATTTCAAATAGGTTTGATTTCCTTTCACTTACTAATTTGCAAATAATTTTACAATGAATTCTTAAATGAAGAAAAGCATAATAGAGCTAGAGCATAGATTTCTTTATTGGCATATTTAAAACTATTTAAAACTTAAGTCTTTCCATCAACAAAACAAGAATGGTAAATGCACTAGTATTCCAACTTTGCAATACATCTCCTTTGAGTAAGTAAAATGGGATTCAAATCTATATATATATATATTTTTTGTAAATTTCCCAACATTCCTCAAGAGGTTTCCAACAATATTTCCATTAAGTTTTAAAGCAAGAACTACTAACATGTCAACAAAATCGACATCCTCATATGAGGTTCCAAGCCAAGTAAGAAGGAGAATAAATAGATTGTCTTCCTTTCAACTTTTGATTCCATCCACATTACAACCTTACTAATGAAGTTCAAAACAACTTTCCTTCAACATCTTGTTACAACACTTTCTACTTCATGTGGAAACAAATTTACAATATCGGAAGCTAAAATACAAAGCAATATTACATTTTTCTTCCACTCAAGGTGGGTAAAATACATGGTGGTTTCACATTGTCATCAACAAGGTTCCAATGCTCCAAATATCAACAAGGTGGCTCCTCCATAGTTTGCTTGATTCACAACAAAATAAGGGGAGAGGCAACGCTCTCCTCCCAACCAAAATACCCAATGGAGAAGAGAAGCCATCCTCTCCATTGGCCCCCGAGCCCCAACCACATCACAATGGGAGAAAATCCAACTCATGGCAACTACTAGCTTCCACATAACTAAACATAACATTTCACATTCATTCCATAATCCTTCAAAACAAAATCAACAACACAACAAGAGGGAAAACAATCACAACAACAAAGTCACAAGGCTTATCAAGAAAGCCATAAGAGTAAGACCTATGGGGAGGCCACTTATGCCTCCCAATGGGAATGGGTGCCACCTAAAAGCCTCCAATGCAAAACACAATACCCCTAACAACTCTTATGCCTCCCTCAAGTACCCCTTATCCCTCCATCCACTCTTATGCCTCCCTCAACTCTTATGGCTCCCTCAAAGTAAAAACAAGAAGAAAATGCAAGCATTTCTCTTACAAGGTGGGCACCCAACCCAAACTCCCTCCTCAAGAAAATGATCTCTTATGCCTCCCTCAATTAAACTCCCCATAGTCTCCTCCCACTCCCAACTTAGGCATTCTACCCATTCCCAACAAGCATTTCAAACAACAAAATTCAACACAACATATGTATACATTCATATAACAAAAAGAAGAAAACATAATACAACAAAGGTGAAGCTCCTACCTTTCCATGGTAGAGCTTGTTCCAAGTATGAAGTCTCAAATCCCTCCAAAGATCAAGCAAGCATCCACAAGCTCCAACAAAATTCCCACAAGTATCAACAAGCTCCAAAAATCCACAAACTCTTTCCAAATCCTCTCCTCTCCAAAATACAAAAGACTAAAAATGAAACTTCCAACCCCCAAAACAAACAAGAGGATCAAATAAATAGAGAAAAGAGAGGGAGGGATGATGTGGCTCCAAGTAGGATGCCACCTCCTTTTCCCTCCACTCCACATCATTTGGTCAACATCAAATTCCAATGCACCATTAATAAGTGGTTGAAAGAAAGGCAAGCACCTTACACACTCCAACTAAGCCCACTCCCCCAAAGGACAAAATTAAATTTTGAAAGAAAGTGCAATTAATATTTTACCCTTTTATCCCCCCAAAACACCTAAAAGACCCTAAATTTGGCCTTCCAACCCATAGGTAGGGTTGGCATGGGGTTTTAAGAGGTGTGGGACAAGTTTGACTTGTCCCACAAGCTTTGAAATTTGGCCTCCAAGGCCAAATTCGAGTTTCCCATGTGGGGTAGAGTGTGCTACACTCAAACTCAAACACACATCAATTCCACACAAAATCCCAAGTAAATCAAATCCTAATAAATGAACTCTCTTAGGTCACATCTTTTAATTAGTTTAGGACAATTTCAAATTAACTTAATTAACCCACTACAACCCATGGCTAACAAAGGGGTAAACTCCAATCCAAAGAATATGAATAATAACACAAGTAAAATTTCACTTACTAAGAGCAACACATACTAACATAATAAAAGGGAAAAATTAAAACAAAACAACACATGATCCCTAGGTCACAATTTTCCCTTTACCAGATAATTCTAACACACACACAATTACTTGTTGCCATGGTGACCTTAGCTGGATTCTTCTCGAATTCCGATGTGGTTGGTCTCCACTCCCCAATATTGTTGTGAATATAATATACCTGCAGAACAGAAAATACCTCCTTCGGCCTGTTGGCCGCATTAAAACATTCATGCCAAATATACAATATAATCTAAAATAAACGACACATGATTTACTATCATCTAGGCAAGTACGATATCACTTACACTTTCTAGCACATTTCTATTCCACATTTCATTTATATCAAAACGATCATCACATTAGTCAAATTATCAAGTTCTACTCAATATGATTAAATATATCACATGTCATAATTAAAGATAAATAACCATGTCAAAAGTATACAAATATCATCATCAAATGTCCACCAGTAAACCATATGCATCATATAAAGATCAAATCAATAACAGTCCAATGTCTATGATATCTACTAGCATGCTAAATCAAGAAGCCATAATAAATCCATAGTGAAGTAATCAGTCTCGAAAACAACAAAACAAAATGAGTGTCGAAGGGAAGTGGGCATACAAATTAATAGTATCCATCACAATTCAGCATCATTTTTTAGCCTCTTCTAAATATTGTTTAGGCCCAATAATGACTCATGGTTAGATGACCAAAAGCGTTGTTTATTACTAAGAACAAAGAGGGGCGCATCATTTATGCAAAAATCCCCAATTTCTTCTATCTGAGAGCTTGTAGTCAATCTGGTGGGATTTTCATCCCACATCTTATAAGGTCTTACCTAAGTGTCCTATTGGAGCTAACAAGAAAAACGCCTTTGAAATAATCACGAAATTCCTTAAAATGCATTTTCGGTTGAACCCGAACTCCATTCAGGTATGTCATTGGTGCATCAAGTAATTTGTGCTTAGGCTAACAAAATCCCAGGATGAGTTTAAGAGCTTGCGAATTGTCAACTTGCAACCATCCTTCGTAATGGTCCCGACGATAAGCCAACATAAGCATCCCATCAGGTAATTTTCTAAGTGTACCTAATCGAGCGCAGTTCACCTTCAAATCTTCCTCAGATCAAAAGTATCTACCATTGTTTGACAAAGAATGACGAAGAAGTAGTTTCTTCTTTCCCGGGATGACCCTGGAGAGTCATGTTTTTGTAAAATATTTAAAAAGTTTGGGCAAAGAATGATTCCATGTTGAATCAATGGGATGTTGATCAGGTCTAAAGCTTATGGATCTTGCCAGATTTCACAATTGATCTTTTTAGATATGATAGAAAGTAAAGGCAACCCATCTAGGAAGGGAGCATTCCTAACTCTTGGCTAAAATATTTTACCCTAGTGGGTTTATGGAGTTTGTCTTCTTTCCTCTCTCCTTCAACTTCAATACTAGAATACATTTCACGATTAAAAGGTGAAGATTTGTGAGATAATAAAAGAGGAGTGGGGAGAGAAAGATCTTTGTGTTTTCTTGCTCCACAGAAGAAATATTAATACATATTCAAGACTTTGTGAATAATTACCGTGTTATTTTCATCAAATATGGTCAAGTTATATCCATGTTTTGATATTTGTGTTAGTTCATTCATGGATACTGTTATCCAAAATTCACCCCTCAAGGTAATTTTGATAACATGCATCAAATTCTTTAGTCCCAAGCAATTATATTGAGTCCTTAAAAAAGTCATGTTTCTAGGGTCCCCTCATATTTTTTCTAACTCCCCTGTCCAAGTAGAAGAGAGCAAGTTCTGAGAAAATGTGAAAAAATTTGCAAAAAATTGTAAGCTCGGGCCAGAAAAAATTGTGAAAAATGGCTAAGTCCTAGTCCTCGCAACAGTCGGGACAGTTGGGACAAAAGGGCGCGAACCGCCGAAAGGCCGCCAGGCGGTCCATGCAGCATTTGGGACATTCGGGCCAAAAGGACGCGCAGGACGCGGAAATCCGAACTGGCTGAAAATTTGAAAAATTTGACTAAATGTTGAAACAGGAAGTCCAGGGACAATGGGCCAAAAGTACGCGAACCGGCTAATCGGCTGAAATGAGTCAAGGCAGCCCGAAACAGTTTGGGACGAAGGTACAAAAGTACGTGAACCGGCCGGATCGGCCGAAATGAGAACTTTCAGTCTGGGACGCGCGGGACAAAAGGACGCGAACCGGCCGAACCGGGCGAATCGGGAAAATTTGTCCCAAACGGTCCGAAAGCAAATGGGACATCTGGGCCGCGAGTACGCGAACCGGCCGGTTCGGCCGAAATGGGAAATTTCAGACATTGTGACTTAAATGGGACAAAGGGACGCGTGGGACTGCCGAAAGTACGAAAGCCAACAATCACGCCACGTGTCACCGGCAGAAAAGGAACATGGAAGCCCACGGGCGAAGAATTTTTCCCACACAGCACTGGGAATTTGGGACAAAGGGACGCGTGGGATGCGAAAAGTCGAAGCGGCCGAAGGCAGAAGAAGAAAAGTCAACATTTGACCCGTGAACTTCAAACGGCCATAACTTTTGACTCCGAGCTCCGATTTTCACAAAATTGGACTTTCTGGAATGAGCACGATGTCCTCTACGCCACAAAAACTAGATTTCTTATTTTTAATGAGGGTAGATATATTTAAATAAAAGAAACATATTCGGCTCCAGTCAGTTAATGCTCATTCCCGTCAAATGACAGAAAACGCCTGCCAGACCCAAAATAGCTGCCCGCACTCAGAAGGCCATAACTTTTGCATTTCTCAACGAAATCACACAAAATTGGTACCGTTGGAATCGTGGTTCCGAGCCCGATGCACAGAAATCAAGAAATTCCAGATTTGATCAGAAATTGATTGATATTTTTAAGAAAACGTGGCCGGGTTCAGAACAGTGTTTTATTTGGTAGCTGGGAGTGCAATTAAGAGGCATGGTCATCATTCTTTCTCTGCTGCAGCACATGGGACAGTATGGGGAGCCTTTTGCAAGTAATGTATAATCATTTCACTCAATTTAATGCCTCTTACAGGTGGTTGAAGGACAGATTTCGGGATTTCCATTTTCCCTTCTCTTCTCCTTCTCATTTTTTCTATAAATTGGAGTGTTGGGCTCATTGTAAAGGAGAGAGTTTTTGGGTAGCAAAGCTCTGTCAAAATTGCTTTGTGAAGCCAGTGTGTTGCAGGCCCTTGTAGTGGACTCCTTGCATGGTGATCCAGGCCCTTATCTTGTAATAGATTGAACTGTGCATACCATGAAGCAATAAAATACAAGTTTGTGGATGTATCTTCCCCTGCTGTGTTTTCTTGCATTCTTCTTGCCCCTTTGATCTTTCTACAAGAATATTGTGTCTATTTATTATGTTCTTGCAGGAATTCATTATCATTGTGTGTGCTTGGAATATTGCTGTGAATGCATTTTGCTAGATTATGGTGAACTGTCATCACCTCTTCTAGTGTGCACTTTGCCTCTGTATTTCACACATTTGGAGATTACTCTCACATCCTCCTTTCTGGTGTATCACCGCTTTAGTGTAGGCTTTCATTTTATGCATTCTCTCTCTCCCTGGTCCCTTGGAAATTTAGATTAGAACAGTTAGCTTATCCTGCATTAGAGTAGATTGTGGCAGGTAGTTTAGGAGCAAGAACCAGCTTTCTCTGGAGGTCTATCTCAAGTAGCAAGTCCCACAACTTGGAGATAGTACCCATGTTATCCAATCACACTGATGCTTAGAGTTCAAGTAGAAATCTGATCAACGTCCAGGGGTGTTGTGATTCGGTGATAACACTACTATTGTCATATATTCATCAGTATTGCTTTAATTGTTTATACAAGTAACTTTGGTTTTGTTTACTACCAGCCCAAAACATAAACTTTCTGACCTTTTCAGTGCTTTGGAGTTCAAATTCTTTTCTTCCTTCAGACTAAACTCATGTCTCCTCCGTTCCTTCCTTCATTACTTTTTAGCTCAAGACATATCGGAAATACCTAACTGGGACCAGAGATCCCAAATTATGGTCCTTTGAAGTTGTGAATCATTTGAACTCACTTACATAGATTCCTCTTTTGAAAGCATAGATTAGAAATAATAAAATTTCAAATTCATGTTATCAATGTCAAAGAGGGGAGTTTGCCCTGCACACTGTTGGCATTAGTGGCCGCTAAGACTCAGTAATACCTTAATGTTAATTTTCTAAATCCAACCACATAGAACAATGATTATTCCATAATTCTCACCTAACAAGGGTTTCGAAATAGTCTTAATTTAAATCATTGAAAATTCATGTCCATTAAATTTTGCATGAACATATTGAGCAATGAATTAAGCATGTTGTCAAGTTTGATTTCTCAGATTAGGTAAGGAAGATAGGTATGGACTTCTAATAAGGCTATTATTGACAAATTTCAAGTTAATGACATGGTGCTTTAGAATGCTAGACTTTGAATGGATCAACTTCTAAAAGGGTTCCTTAATTTAACTGGCTAAATGCAAGTACATAAAATTTCTGAGAGAACATTGGGATGATATCCCCCTGTGTGAGATTTGGTTATTTTATAGGACCAAACCAATGGTTAGTTAAAAATTTCACTCTTTTCTCCAATCAATAAAATCTCTATAAGCATGTTGGAGATATGGACAAAGATTATGATTACTTCATGATATTAAGGATGTTAATGGAAAATGCTAGATTTAGTTTGACACACGTGCAATGAGATCAAGTCTCATTAACAAAAAATGCTTCCCATGTTATTGTATGAATTATACAAATGATGCTTCACATCTACTAGTCTTGTTCCAAGATGGGGTATAGATCAATTTAAAAGTTCCTTTTGTGCATTGCCTTCAAACCAATGCTTCCTATTATAGCTTTAAATGGGAAAGTTGTGGGTCAAAATCAGTTTTGTGGACAAATGTAGGATTTTGGTAGCCTCCATGTTTTATTGTGGGATAAACCTCCTTTTCACTCGGACATAGGTCTTCTAACATGAAAATTGGAGATCTTAGCCATTATTCCTCCATTGCATGTTTTGGAAACAAAAACTTTCTTAATCTATAATGGAAACTTGTATTTACTACCCATTCTGATTAAAACATTTATCCCAAAAAAGTTTTAGTCCCATATAAGATTCAAGGACCATATAAACATCTTTGATATAACTTCATGCTACTGGCATGGGAAATTTGGAAAGAGAGAAACAGAATTTCTAAAGGGAGCATTTGCTGAAACATAGCTGTAGAGATCTTATTTTTAATTGGATCTCTAATTTTCTGAATTTACCCATTAAGAAAAAAATTCTCCAGAATGAGAGTAACCATCAATAATTGGGTATAACCTAAATCAAACTACTTCCAATGGCATAATCCTGGTATCAAATAGAAAATGTGTCTATTATAGACTTCTTACTGTTAAATTCAATAGATGGTGTTGTTATCACCGGATCACAACACCCTATGGTTTACACAAGTGTGTGCGCTTGAGCTCACGATGTGATTGGATAACATGGGTATTATCTCCAAGTTGTGGGACTTGCTACTTGAGATAGACCTCCAGAGAAAGTTGGTTCTTGCTCCTAAACTACCTGCCACAATCTACTCTAATGCAGGAAAAACTATCTTTCCTAATCTAACTTTCCAAGGGACCAAGGAGAGAGAGTGCATGAAAACAAAGCCTACACTAAAGTAGTGATACACCAGAAAAGAGGGTGTGAGAATAGTCTTCCAATGTGTGAAAAAAAGAAGCTAAGTGCATACTAGAAGGGGTGATAACAGTTCTCCACAATCTAGCAAATGCATTCACAACAACATTTCATACATACACAATGATAATGAATCCCTGCAAGAGCATAAAAATAGACACAATATATATGTAATGAGATTGAAAGGGCAAGAGGAATGCAAACAAACACAGCAGGGGAAGATATATCCACAAACTTGTATTTATTGCTTCATTGATATGCACAGTTCAATCTATTACAGAATAAGGGCCTGGATCACCATGCAAGGAGTCCACTACAAGGGCCTACAACACATTGGCTTCACAAAATAAATTTTGATAGAGTTTTTCTACTCAAAACTATCTCCCCTTTTACAATGAGCCCAACACTCCAATTTATAGAAATCTGAGAAGAGAGAGAGAGGGGGGAAAATGGAAATCCCAAAATATGTCCTTCAACCACTTGTAAGAGGTATAAATGAAGTGAAATTATGTTATGTTTCTTGTAAAAGGCTCCCCATACTATCCCGTAACTTGCAACAATGAGAAATGTCAGCCCATGCTTCACTAATGTATCCCAGCTACAAAATAAATCATTGTTCTGAACCTGGCCACGTTCTCTACAAAATCACCATTAATTATTTCATCAAATTCTATATTTATTGATTTTTTGTGCATTGGGCTTAGAACCACGATTCCAACGGTACCAATTTTGTGCATTTTCGTTGAGAAATGCAAAAGTTATGGCCTTCTGAGTGCGGGCAACTATTTTGGGTTTGCCAGGCATTTCTATCATTTAACGGGAATGACCATCTGATTGAATGGGGCTAAATATGTTTCCTTTATTTTCATATACCTACCCTCATTAAAAATAAGATCCAGTTTTTGTGGTGTAGAGGATGTCGTGCTCATTCTAGAAAGTCAAATTTTATGAAAATCGGAGCTTGGGGTCAAAAGTTATGGCCATTTGAAGTTTGGGAGGGTGAGGCATTGAATTTTCCTTTGTATGTGGCTATTTCAGGCTATTTCGGGTCTTGGTGTCAGATGTCCTTGTGTGACTTGGGCTAAAACCTCCTTCACTCTCCACATTGACCCGCTTTGCAAATAAAATGAGCTTTTTGTCCCAACTTGTCCCAACATTGACTAGGGTCATGAGGGTCGCCATTGACCTCCGCATTTTCCACATCTCCATTTGAACTTTGGCGGCCTTTCAAGCCTTCATGTCCCATGTGTCCCATGCTATCCCAGACTGAAGCTTGGGACTTCCAATTTTGTCTGCAAAATCTCCTTTGTAAATCGGTGATTTTGGCATTTTGGTAATTATGCCGGGACGTCCCAATGTCCCAACTTTCCCTGTGTACTTGGGACATTTCAAAAACTTTTGACCCGATTTTTCCAATTTCCTTTGTAAAGTCAGCCATTTCGGGCAAATGTGTCCCAACTGTCCCACTGAACCAAGTGACCACCTGGAACTAAAATTTCTAATTTTTCCAACATTTTGACTATTTGCTTGGCAATTTCAAGCTTTTCAGGTCCCAACGACTGTCCTGAGTGCAATCCAACACTGTACCATCTGCAACCTCCAAATTCCGATTTTTCCGCATTAAAACTAGAACTTGACCAATCATTTTTTTGGATTTTTCAATTTTTTCTAACTCCTTGGATTTTTTCCTTGGATGGGGAAGTTAGAGGAAGAGCCAAAGGGACCCCCAAAATCCAAATTTTGGGCCTCGAACCATTTCTACCTGCTCAAGCCTGAAGAAATTATGCAAGGTTATCCAAATTTACCTCGAGGGGTGAATTTGGGATAACAAGACCATCAAAAAAATTAACAAAAAGATGCACATGCCACTCATTTCCAGATGATCAAGGGAAAGGTTTAACATTGAGGGGGCTTGGCTCACACATATCAACCCACTTCTTGAGGTCCCACACACTTTTCAAAAAAAACGCTTTCATGTAGGGAAGAGAATGGAAAAATAGAGGGTTCCACATAGAGGAAGAGTGAAAGAGACAAATCTTGTAGATACGTAAGTGGAATAGTGGGAGCAAGCACTTTCAATGTCTTAATCAATATTACTCGAAATAAAAGATAAAGAGTAGGAAAACAAAGTGGTAGCCATCGTATATCCCAAGAATGGTGTTGCAAAGGTTACAATGCAAGTAGTATAGGTGTACAAAAGCAGAAGAAGCAAAATAAATACAGCTAGAAATTACACTCCTAATCCTAAATCTTCTTCTTGTCTTTTGCATACAACAAACAAAATAGCGACATATAGTAGTTTCCTTCCTCTCAATTATAAATGAAACCGCTTCAGATACAGCTACAAATAAAGATCAATCAATTTGTATGTAGTAAAATGAGGAGATATTATGGTTACATATATATCTACGTGTGCAGGTCTGATTTAACCAATAGTGGTAATTATTTTTGGATGGATGTTAGCAAGAGGTCCCCTTAGCACAATTCCCTATCATGTTCTTTTTAGCATAGGAAAGGAAGAATGCATGAAAATGTGGTGGAAATTTTCAATGGATGTGGATTCTTGTCTTTATAGCTATCATTTCAGTCCAAATGAGCTCTCCCAGATATGTGTGCTTATCTACAATGCCTTCCTCAAGAACCAAAACTAGATTTTATTGCTTCCAACACATGTTGACAAAGAGTCACATGTTATTTAATTGTTTTATTTATTTATTTTACCCAAAAAATCACACGACATTGACGACTACGTAGGACCGGGGGGGAACTACATCTCCCTCCCCTTATAAGAGGATTGTCCTCGATGCAACACAATGCAAGGTAGAAAAATGATTGGTAAGTAAGGAAAGTTCAAAATGACTAATGTGGTGTATAAAATTTACTATTCACTACAACGCAACTACCGAAAGTTAAGCATAATTTACTATTTTATTCAATTGTTTATGATCTATGAAGATTGAAATTTGTCTCTCTACTGTAGTGAATCTAAACCAAATTTCATAATCATATTCAAAACTATTCGATAATGTTTTCCTGTAAGCGTCTTTGTGATTATTTGTTTTCTCGTAAGAAAAAATGGGTTGTATCGATGTTCCATGATCATTTTCATCCTTTACCCATTCTATCTCATTACTTTATTGTTTTAGAAGTAAATTTCACTATTTTTGCAAGGTAAGACAACACGAGGTCATCCAAGACCTATAACATAGACCAATTCACATTTTCATGACACTAACTCAGACAATACCTTTATGATTTATCCCAAGTAAATATTGACTCCACGATAGGGAAGTGCATACACATAAAATTAACCACATCAATGTAGAAGAGAAAATTATCTAGACAGAAGTCTATGATGACACAAGTAGATTTACCATAAGAACACCACCATTCCTCACCAAGAGAACACCACATACCTATGAGGGGAATGTAGCATAACACCCAAAACATAGTCCCCCACAAAATATAATCAACACAAACATATATATCACGAGGTTTGTATAAGACATAAGAAAAAAATATGACAAAACACACTTATAGTCATGTCCCCAACACCAAAAGTAACCTTGTCGATATGTGCAGTGCCTAGTGAATCCAAGTATAATAATATCTGTCAATGACATATGTAGTCTAGGATCTCAACCTTTTCTCAAAGAATCTAAAATAAGCAAACAAAAGTATCAAGTGTCCAATCTGTATGTTTTTTAGTGAGTACCACATCCCAAAATTACACTATTCTCAACTAATCAAAAATCTAAGAAGTGAATAATCTCAAGCTCAACCTTGAATTTTGAAATGAATAACTTATATTTTGGAACGATAAAAACATCATCCTAGGAAGCAAGGAGCAAAAAAAATCACTTTCAAATCCAGCAACTATAATGCATGTCACAGAGGAAACTCCACCAAGAAGTATCTGAGTACCAAAAAATTATCTCAAGCATTGACGACTAAGTATCATATGTATCTCCACCATAGCAGGAATGAATATCATAAGTTTCACTCCACTATAGGAGAAATGAGTACCATAAAAGTCTCTCAACCATAAAGGAATAATGATCATATGTCTTTCCAACATAGGACGACTGAATATCATAAGTTTCAATCCACCATAGGAGGAGTGAGTACCATAAAAGTCTCTCAAAAATAGAGGACTAAGTATCATATGTCTCTCCACCATAGGAGGACTAAATATCATAATTGTCACTCCACCATAGGATGACTGAGTACCATAAAAGTATCTCGGCCATAGAGGACTAAGTATCATATCAAGGACATGTTACTGCAGCACCATGCATGCATTCATGACACCTTGGGAGTACCCGCATACGACATGCACATAGAATACAACAAGATAAAACCAACTCATCAAGAAAGAAAGAAAATCCACATTGCACTCTTGATGACATATAGCCAAGTGGCTTTAAAATCATAAACTTTGAGCTCCAGAAATAAATAAAACCAAGAAATATTGGCAACCAAAGAAAATGGTGAAGTAGCTGCATTAAAATTTCAAAAATATTGCAAAAAAGAAAAAATGAACAAGCATCTTGAAGCTTCTCAATAAATCAATTAAATAAAATGTTGGTTATATGGAAATTCCAAATTACAAAACAAATACGGATAGAAATATTCACATCACACTCACTATGCGGCCTTTAATGACCGCCATTAGGGGTACCCAAAACATCGAGTGAAAATCATAGCATACAATCACGATATTGAAAATATAATGTAACTACCATAATGTGTGGTTGAGTCAAATCTCCTACAAGATAGCTACATTGTTTGAATAAATACATTTTTATCCAGCAATAACAATATACCAAAATATATTTTTATTAGGTCTTGGGTGATTACCTTCATCTTAGATTAGGTTTCCGTAATCCTTGGAGTTATTTAAACAAGAGTATCATAAAAAAAAATTCCTTCAATCAAACTACGATTAATCGACAATATGAGTGTTCTCAGTAGGTGTTTCAAACTACCACAAAAATCTTATATGCATTTACGCCTGAATAAGATGACATGTCAAAAATGTAATGAAGTCCAATTTACTTTGCAATAATGATCGTAATTACCTAACGATCATAGGTATGCATTGGATCATTGAAATTGATCCAAGGCATGACCATTTGTAACACAAAACTGCAATAGACTAAGGAACAAGTTTAATATTGTTCCTTAGGCAACTTACCTGAAGCCCTATAAGATCTCATCTACCTCATATTGCCTGGATTCACATATTGTGCTTCAATACTCATCATAGGGAGTGCATTATAATCATTCAATGTTAGTACAATTTTGCCAAAGTATGATTTACATCATATTCAGAAGGCAAATCATATCATTTACAACAAACTTGATTAACATTTCAAAAGAGTACCCTAACTCAAGACATGAATCACCTATCGATGTTTGCAAACTGCAGTCAAATAAGCAAGTACAAATATCAACACAGAAGGGGGCATTAAATGTTTAGAAATGTATTTTAGCTTAATTTATGGAAGATGATGGTCGAGGACAAAGTTCAATTAAGGTCTGTATACCATCCCCACACTGATGAGCAATAAAGGCCATCATTTCTCTTGGGAATTAAACAATTATATATAATGTTTACCTCGAAGTAGAGTTTGCTCAAAACAATACCATTGGTTATACACCTTTCAAGGTAGTATACAGACATCCTCCTAGAGGGGTAAAAAAGTTGAGACTTTTTCCCTCTGGTACTTGTGTTTCAGTGGGTGCAAGAAGGTCTAGTGAAAAGAATGACATAAAAAATTGAACAGTTCAAGTTTATAAAAATAAAGATGATGTGTTGAAGAGGGAAAAAGAGAGCGAGAACTTGATATTGTAATGTTGCATTTACAATAGGTTTATCTGAGGCCAATGTAAATAATACAAAATCAAGAACTTTGGTAACATTTTAATAACATGCAATAATGCCTACGTTTTAATAACATGTGAATGTATTTTTGAGGAGCATTGTACCAAAAATCACCCAGGTCTATCCATTGAGCAACGTTGCACCAAAATTCACCAAGGACTTGTACGCGGCCTTGTCGTTTGAAGAGCAAATTCTCCATGGACTGTACTTGGCCTTGTCTATTGTGAAGCTTATTCACTGTGGACTTGTTTTAACTGGCCTTGTCCATTTAGGAGTTCATCTATTGTGGGTGACTTGTTGAGGGTTCACGTTAAAAGGGTTTATGCTCTGGTTGTCATTAAAGAGAACACCACACTTAATTTGTATTGCGAGAGGGTAAAGCCATGTTGGTTACCAATTGTATTTTTAGTGTGAGATGCACAACGATAATGTTGTGGAGCAGGTCAGGGGATTTAACCTAGGCACAAATGAAGCTGCTTCATTATGTGAGAACGGACAGGGGCACTAATGATAAGCCCTACCACGCAACATTCCAGGTCAAAGCTGACAATAGGGTAAAGGGCATTTTGCTCACCAAAGACCTGAACAATGTGGATGGGGAAGGTATGCGCATCCACATAACATCCTGGGCTCCACTGGATCTCCCTTTTTTGAACAACTAAAATATGTGTGGTCTCTGGTGGTCGTAAATCTATCGACCCAACAACTCATCATTTTACGAATTGGCGTATTTTGAAGCCAAGGAGCATTTTGAAGCCAACGAGACAGAGTTTGGATGATTACATTTTGTACCAGATTTAAGTGGAGTAGCATTGTTTTGAGGTCTCTCAAGGACCTCTTGGCGAGTGAGACGACCAATGGCCATGATATGGCAAATCCTGCCGAAGGTTTTGTTTTGTTGTTGTGCCTATTGTATTTGTTATAGTACAATTGGATAGGGCTTTTTCTGTAATGATACTTGCTTGTTTGTCGAAGATCCGAAATATCATTGGCGAAGTATTATGTGATCCTATCACTGTTATTTCTTGTTATAGTACAACTGGACAGGTCTTCTTCTGTAATGAGACCTTAGCTTGTTCTTCTGATATGGAAAATCCCGCCGAAGGTTTTTTTTTGTTGTTGTGCCTATTGTATTTGTTATAGTACAAATGGATAGGGCTTCTTTTGTAATGAGACCATTGCTCATTTTTCGAAGATCCAAAATATCATTGGTGAAGTATTATGTGATCCTATCACTGTTATTTCTTGTTATAGTACAACTGGACATGGCTTCTTCTGTAATGAGACCTTAGCTCGTTTGTGAAAGATCCAAAACATCATTGGCGAAGTATTATGTGATCCTACTGCTGTTATTTCTTGCAAGGATAAATTTGAAAGGAAAATTGCCAAGTACATTGGGTTCAAATTTAGGGTACTACATCAACATTGCACAAACATGTCTGAAAATGAGGGTCGTTGAAGAGTACAAAGATTAATAAAAGACATCGTATGATAAATGTTGGTTTTAGATGTTATAATTATGACTATTTGATGAGTTGTTATTTAGAAGGTAGGCAGTTGTTATAAAGTGCGTAGTTAGAAGTAATCTCTTGGCAGGGATTGGTTTTAGGATTTGCAAAAATAATAGAGCCTATATTTCTGAAAAGTAAGAGATACATTAAGAAAATAAAAACGGTCACGTAAAATTCGTATGTATAGTTCATAGTTACATTTTCTTGAAAGTTTGTGAAGGCGTATTAAAAACCCCATTAGGTAAAAAGAAGATATAAAGGGCTAGCAACAATTAGGTAATTTAAGGATTTCACCAAAGTTTTAATTAGATTATCAATTTTCTGTCATATTTTAGGAGGATCCGTTTGTGCGATTTTAAGATGAAATGGATTAGGTAGATATTAAGGGCGCAGTACTAGTAACACGCTTGTATTTTAATCGGATTTATTGTCATTTGCACAACGCCGAATGGTACTACAGGTGTCTGCAAAAGGATGGGTTGTGACAGAGAATGACATGTAGATACGTGTTATTCTTGTCTCATGTTTTTCGCTGTGCTTTGCAAAAGTTGTTTTTTAATCTTTTGGCGTGGCAAAGGCAGAATTCTGTATTTGTGTTTGCAGGGGACGCAAAGAATATAATCGTAGAGATCAATTTGTATTAGCATGTGTTTCATAAATTTGTCTCTTTGCTTTATCTTGCGTCAATTTAGAGTCAGTAAAATAGAAGACATTGAAATTATTTTGTTTTGCAGTTGTATTGTGTTTGCTGTGACTTACATTGAGTTTGCAGAGAGGATTTACGTTAAAACGAGGTGATAAAAGCGTTTACCCAAGTATTTGATACTAGACTTAATTTAGTAACAATAGTCGTGCAAATTGAACGAGTTTTGTATTTGGAGTTTGGTTTCTATTACAAATAATTGGTCATGGGCGGTGCAAGTAGATGAAGAATACGGTTAAGCTATGGGGAAGGCTAAGAAAATTATCAAGACTTGGATTCTGGGTACAAAAGAGACCGATTATCAAAAAAGAGTAACATGTAAGTAACATAATCCAGTAGGTTAGATAAATAACATAGTTGGCAAGCAAAAAAAGGGATTTTTCAGGGTTGTAGAGACATTGTGTTGATATGGTTTTCTTAGATTCTTTATATTGTTTTAGAGAGAAACATTGGTTATGAAAAAGTGTTTTGGGTCAAGATCTGTGGTTGATTCATATTCAGTTCTCCTATTATTTTCAAAGTTTTATATTCTTATGAGGTAGTATTAGTTAAATTCACATGAATGGATGGGTCTGCTGTCATAATCACCCTCTGTAATGAAAATGGAAACCTTAACTTTGCCTCTGATGGCTTATGGGAACAAATAACTGACAAAGAAGTGTTGTGACTGTGCCAAGAATTTGTGTAGGGTACAGTTTAGTGTTTCACAAACTTAGTTTGATTACAGATCTTAGTGTTGTATTTGTGTGGGGATTGGATCTATATGATAGAAGACAACCATGAATTTTATCAATACTTGTTGGCTTAGCTCTTCAGTATCCAGTTTCAGTCTTGATTTTGTTTGTTCTGTTTTATTTCGAGTAGTTATTCTATTGATCAACACTGTGAAAGTTCAATGCAGAGAAAGAGTGAAAGAGACAAATCTTGCTCAAAGACATAAGTGGAATAGTAGGAAAAGCAACTTTGACAATGTTAATCAATACAATAACTACTCAAAATAAAAGATAAAGAACAGGAAAAACAAAGTGGTAGCCATCATGTACAAAATGAATACTAAAACTGTAGATTGAAGATGCCTTCTCCATGGTCTAGTTTCAAAGAAGTCATTAATGGAAAGCATGATAAGACAAAAATAAAGTGACCAAGTTTACAATGAAATACATGTATTTTAGTCAGTGCCAAATGCACCTACCAAGAGATGTGCCTTCAAACATATTTATGAAATTTTTGAACCATGTCTGAATGAATACGCTGTCTAAGATGCCCTTCTTAATTAATTAAATTATCAGAGGGTTTGATGTAGAGAAAGAGTGAAAGAAACAAATTTTACGTGAAAGAGATGAAATATAGGCTCCTTAAATGCAAATGATTGTGCAGGTTTAATGGACTTTACGATGTCATTTTGATTACCATGGTTCCAAGACAAGGTGAAAGCGGGTTTGCTGAAGCAACTCGAAACACATTTAAGGAAATGCAATCGGCAGGTTTAAAGCCAAACTCCATGACATTTTTGAGCATCCCCTCAGCCTCTGGCAAAATGGGAACTTCAGAACAGAGCTCTGACCATAGACGTTAACAAACAAAAGCAGGAAAATAACATTTGTTAGATGTCGTGGTTGAGAATTTCGTGCTTCATATGTATGCCATATGTGGAAGCATAGTGAAGGTACGTGAACTGTTTGATAAAATGTAAATATATCCAGTGTGAACTGCAAATAATTTGTTGCTTAAAGTGATTCTTTAAGAATATGAGTTCTGAAAACATATCATATTTGAGCTATATTCAAACAAATGGCATACATATGAAGCAGGGAATTCTCATCCATGACATTTAAGAAATGTTATTTTTCCGGCTTTAAACCTGCCAATTGCATTTGGTTAAATGTGTTTGAAGTTGCTTCAGCAAACACAGTTTGACCTTGTCTTGGAACTGTGGAAGTCAAAATGACATCGTTAACACCTATATCTGTTCCATTTTTTTCCAGGAACATTATCTTTTGCATCTACATATACAGTGGGCGGTTGAAATACCACTCTTACTCATTTATTGAATGCAGAGCTTTGTTTCTGACGTGTATTTGGAACTAATGCCATATCTGTGCAGCATGACTTGTGCATACATTGCCCGATGCAAATGCACAATATGTTACTCATAAAGTGTTCGTAGTTTTGGGTCATGCTAAATACCTCAGCTCCTCTAAACGTATAGTATTCTAAGTCCAAACACTAGTGACTACTCATTGATTTGGGGGCTTTATAAGCTTAAGATTGATTGAACGAATGAATATGGAAAAGGCATGTTATGACATCTCAGATATTTATAAGATTTTGTGACTGTGACAAGGTTTCAAATGAGTATGTGACCAAGCTTGTCTACAAGAGACTCGTGGTAATAGGTAATTTGACTGATAAATTATTTAAAACTGTATCTCTTGATTCTTGAAGATATCATATGCCCGGTGCATATATTAAGTAACAGGTTACAAATCCTGTACCTATGGAAAACTGACCAAGCACAGTGTTGAGGAGAGCATTACGAAGCAAAAATGGATGGTAATTGCTGATAATTTATTTAATTAAAAAGGGCATCTTAGACAACGTATTCATTCAGACATGGTTCAAAAATTAAGTCATAAATATGTTTGAAGGCACATCTCTTGGTAGGTGTGTTTGGTGCTGACTAAAGAGGCTTTGCCACACTAGCGCACTACTTGTATTTAATTATAAACCTGGTCACTTTATTTTTTTTCTCACCATGCTTTCCATTAATGACTTCTTTGAAACTAGACCATGGAGAAGGCATCTCCAGTATCCAGTTTTAGTATTGATTTTGTCTATTCTGTTTCTGAGCACGCTGCGCTATGTACACTGCAATGTGTGCAGCATCATTATTGCAGTAGACGGTGGCCACCACTTTGTTTTTTCCTGCTCTTTATCTTTTATTTGGAGTAGTTATTGTATTGATTAAGACTGTGAAAGTTCAGTTCCTTTTCCCGCTATTCCACTTTTGTCTGTGAGCAAGATTTGTCTCTTAGACTCTTTCTCTGCGTGGAACTTTCACAGTGTTAATCAATACAATAACTACTCGAAATAAAAGATAAAGAGCAGGAAAAACAAAGTGGTAGCCATCGTCTACTGTGAGAATGGTGCTGTAAAGATTGCAGTGTACATAGCACAGGTGCTCTGAATCAGAATAAACAAAATCAATACTAGAACTGGATACTGAAGATGCCTTCTCCATGGTCTAGTTTCAAAGAAGTCATTAATGGAAAGCATGGTAAGACTGACACCTACCAGTAGATGCGCCTTCAAACATATTTATGAAATTTGTGAAACACATTTAAGGAAATGCAATTGGTAGGTTTAAAGCCAAACTGCACAACATTTATGAGTATCTTCCCAGCCTCTGACAAAATGGGAACTTTGGAATAGAGCTCTGACCATAGTTGTTGATAAACAAAAGTCAGAAAAATAACATTTGTTACATGTTGTAAAACTGGTTTTTTAAAGACTATTCTATAAATAGGTAGACTACATATGAATTCACTACATAGATTCATCTCTGTCTTATAAGGCTCAACACAGAGGGTGTTGCAAGATACGAGGTCTATTTTTGGTCTGTTATTGGCTTTGTGACTATGAGAAGGTTTCAAATCAGTATGGGTATACTCTATTTCGGTGACAAGAGAAAGTGAGATAAGAGACTGTAATAACCTTGAAATGTAACTTGTATCCTGCAAGGAGGCAGAAGAAAATTGAATTTCATGGAGTATAGAGTGCATACAGACCAAAAACAGTGATGGACTACTGTCGAAATGGGTATAATCCAAATGTTAAATGACAGAAGTCGGAACATTAGAAAAAGATCTTACTTTGTAGCTGTACTGCCTTGGGCACGAATTTGCCAAACTAAAGATATGGAACAATGAGAGATCAAAAATGTTTTGTTGTTTGCCTTTGTGCATTATGCGGCTGTGTCGGCTGTTCTGACATTGCAATTTAGCTGAGGAGTTTTGTGTAACAGTTGGCATGGAAAGTAATTGCATTTTTGTTTGGTTTTGTTTTTCAGACTATTCATGTTTTTGTAGCCTAACAAGGCATAGTTGTTGTAGTTGCTTGCATAATCTGCTTGAAAGCGAGGCAGTGAACAATTTATATTAGACATACAACAAATCTGTAAGAAATAGCAAACAGATGTAGGTGACATAGTAAAAAATAGGTGACAACAATTAATGTCTTAATATAAAAAAAACAAAGTCAGAGATATTAGATCCCTGTTTTTAAATGTTGTGAAAAAGGTGGTCTATTACAACGAAGTAATAGTTAGATATGTAAGAAAATGGTAGGAAAGTAAAGAGTAATGAAAATAGACACAAAGAGTTGTATTAATAGTGTGAGAATAACATAATTACAAAAATGCTGAAAGAAAAGAAAAGCCAAAAATATGTAACAAGTAGGCTGGTAACACAGGCAAGTGTTTGTTGATATTGTCAAAAGCATAGATAGTAATAGTCGATTGTTGCCGGTCATACGGGGAGCCTGTCATGAAATTTGTTCGTGTATGTGCATGGGTTGCAAAATCGTTGCAGGAATCTGAAAGAAGAAGACGAGTATGTTAGACTGGAAACAAAGAATTAAACTGAAATGTAATGAATAGAAGTGGAAAATGCAGATGCTTACCAAAGAAGAGAGAAAGCTATGTTTCTTTGATTGTGGATATTGAGTTGTCAACTGTCAAAGTGAATGTACCCTTGATTTGGAATTGACGGAGAAGAAATACAGTCTTTGAGATGTCTTGTTGATATTCTTCATACTGTGTTTGACAAAGGAGAGGGAAGACTTTTTGCAGTAATGGCTCTCACAATGTGCAGTGGAGGGAGTCACTTATTGTTTGCAAGGTGCAATGGAGAAAGTGCTTATATTTGTATGGTTTTGATGTATTGCAAGTTGCACAAAGTGAAATTTGTTTCAGTTCATCTGGATCAGGTTCTGTGAGATGGTCACATTCTACACAGAATGCTTGGAAAGGAGGAAGGTATATGTTCTTTGTGCGAAGTATACCTGCAATCTGCACAAGGGAGATGAAGTTGACATAATTGATAGATTTCAATTTGTTGATGGAAGATAACTTAAAAAAGAGAAATGGCAGTGTACTTGCCTCTGTGTTCGTGTTTATGAGAGACTGTAAAAATGTTTTTGTAGGTTCATCATTTAAAGGGTCAATGAAGGATGAATGGCCTGCACGTACAACACGTGAACCCTGTAATCCTTGTCTGATGAAGTTTTTGAAGAGCAATAGTGGTATGTTCCCTGCTGCAATGGTGTCTCTTATTGTATGACAGAGCGGAAACGTGAAAGTTTCCCAAATGTACCTGCAATGACAAAGTATCATGTTTGGTTAAAATTGAAGGGAATAATGCAGTGCAATGTATATAAAAATGAAAGAAGGGAGTGTGTTGATACTGTTGCTTTTCCATTTTCAGTGTCAGAGTCTTTAACGTAGACGGTGAAAAGGTCGTTGGTGTGGTGGATTCCTGTCACAATTGCGGCAAATGACCCAACAGAGAATGTTGCATTTGAATGAACAAGCTCTTGTATTGTCATGTCAGGTGTAAGTTTTCGTGTTTTGCAAACTGTGGGTATGTTTTCCATGGTGGTTGTTGCATTTGCGGACAAAGAACAATTTGCATCTCCTCGTTCGTACTTTGTTTTTTCTTTGACAGTGAAACCAGCAACATGCAGGCCGCAGCCAACGACTACAGTGGATGCAAATTTGTGCACGAAGGTGTTGCTCATGTTCAAAGTGATTGTCATTTGACCATTTTTGTCAACCAAATCAGCATGGAGGATTTCAGCTTTTGAGGGGGAGATGTTGGTTGCATGTGTTGGTCCATAGACGACGAGGATATCACCTTCAAATACAGTTGCAACTTTGCCTGCACAAATGTCAAGTATGGAGGATGGTTGTTGTGTTGCTGGTTTTGGACTGCATTTTGAATGGTGTTAGGATGCTTTTATTGAAAGGATAAGTGTGATAATAAATGAATAATGAGAAGAAAGTAAAGAAACGTTAGAAAGAGATTACCGTTTAGAGGATTCTTGCAAAAGATCATTGGTAGCAATGTCCTTGTTCTTGGAGGTGTGTTCCATGTCTTTGTTGTTGTAACTATCTGCAAAGCATTCAAATATGTAAATGGTTGTTGTAGAGTGTCAAATGAAAAGGAAAGAAAAGAATCAAGAAACTAGATATTAGTTTTGCTGAATCAATAGAACAACGTGTGTGCACTTACAATTGTGCAGTGTTGTTGATGGTGTTTTTCAAGAGAGCAAAAATTGCTGGGTGGTCAGTCCAATAAGCAAATCTTTCAAATGTATTACAGGTTTCAAGTATTGTGTTTGACCATATATGGTCGATCATGTTTTTAGTGAAGACACTTGGATGTTGTATATGGAAGCTAAAATTGTTTTTTTTGCATAAATGCTAAAAGCATTGTTGTTTTCCTATTTTTGTTGTGCATGTCGATGTTAAGTCTCCAAAAATGTAGGTGGGAATGGTTAAATCAAGGGATTGGAACACATTGTCGAGAACAATGAAGATGTTTTCCAGATGTGCATTTGGCGCAACGTAGACATTCACAATAGATATGCATTGATGTTGCAGTAATATCTTTGCGAGTAGTGACTCTACATGTGCGTTGTGAAAGTAATGTTTTTCTAGGAAAGCTATATTGTTTGCAATAAAAATTGCTAGACCATGGACATGGTGTGCAGATAAGCATTGGTATCCGTCAAGGTAGTCAATTGCAATGGGGCAAGCAATGTGAGTTTCTTGTAAACAGAGAATGTGAGATTGCATTAATTCATGGTCGTGTAGAATGGCCTCTCTGTGAGCATGAAGACTTCAGGTATTTAGCGAAGCAATTATAATAGACGAAGAAATATCAGCTGTGGACAATTCATGTTGAATATTCCATTTAGCTTCGTTTCGGAGTCGTTCCATTTCTGTGCTGATTGTCTGTTTGATGCTGAAATTCTTTTTCGTAAGCGGGGACAGCAAGTAAAGGTTGGAAATGGTTCTGACTCGTGACAGTGCAGTATATGCTAACCCATGTGATGATATGCCAAAGGGGCTGAAAGCAAGTTGTTCTAGTGTGAGGCCTTGTGCTCTGTGTATTGTGCATGCGGAACAAAGCTGTACAGGGAATTGTTTTCTTATTGTAACCGGTGTCTTGTACGATGTTCTATGCAAGGGTCTAGCAACACGAACAATAGGAGTCCAATCAAGTTCTGTTGTCATTGTTGACAATTGCGGATGTTTTGATCTTTGTTGTTTTCCAATACAGGGATCATTGAATTTTATCCATACTGCATCGAAGTCATTTGTTGTTGTATATGTTTTGAAAACTCCGTCAGAACCATTGACCAATCTGTCTTGGATGTCGTAGTTCCCTGCGAAAAGTTCAATTAGCATGTTGACTTTCAGTTCTATATGTTGTGGCAATTCTATAGTTTTAGAGTAGGTTTCCATTTGTTCTATTGTTGTATCTTGTTCATCGATAGAGTCGATGACAATTTTGTGGCCTGGAGCAAGTGCAAGCATTTTTTTATTGTGTTGAAGAACATCTATGTTTTTGTAGAAAAGGAATGGAAGTGTTGGATCAACTGGGATTGGCCGAATACAGGTATGATTGAGGTATGCAAGGTCAGATTCTGAATGTTGTCCAATGTGAATTCTGTTCAGGACAGAGACAAAGGCAACATCTTTTTGACGCATTGTTTCAGTCAATTCATATATTTTTACATGTGTATTCCAGAAGTCATAGCTAATCAATTCTCTGGAAATTTTGGGGTTTTTAAACACAAGACAGTCATTGACTGGTTGTGCTTGGTAGAAGTCTCCGCAGAAGATCATGTCAATTCCTACAAACCAAGTTGTGGGCATGTGCTTTATTTGACGAAGTCGTTGGTCTGTGAAGTATAGAAGTTGACCTCTGACCAAGGATATTTCGTCTATTAGAGCAAGTTGTAATTGTTGGTAGTGCTTTGCCAAGGAATCCAATCGTTCATTGGTTAATGGGCGTAGTTCAGATCGATTGAAAGGCAAGAGGAAAGCAGAATGGAGTGTTATTCCACTGGCATTGTAAGCAGCTTTTCCCGTGAATGCCAAGATCAAGCCTTTGATTTTCAAGGGGTCGCTGTGCATGGAGCTATCGTAAATACGAGCCAATGTTTCAAATATCAATTTTGCAACAAATGTTTTACCTGTGCCAGCGCCTCCTGTTAGGAAAAGGTAGATAGCAATTGATGGGTCTTTATTTTTCTTAAAGGAGATGTCTTTCAAAATGGCTTGTTGTTTCTTATTGAGAAGTTGCATTTGTTTGAAATATGTTCTGTTGTCTTGGATGCTAGGGTGTTTTGCTAGTTGAAATTGTTTCTTTGCAATGTCTGAATGTTGTTGTCGATTATGGAAAGGTAAATCATGTTGTATGTCATAGTCTTCAAAGGGGAGGTGTTCATGTGTAGTTATCGTTGTCATTTTCTCAGAGGATTCGAGAGACAATTGCACATCGTGAATTGTTGTGTCCATGTCACCCCATTTGTTGTTAGTAGTGTAGCGGTATTTGGATTCATTGGAATGGATAGTGTGTTCGTGAAATGCATATGCATCTTTCCAAGTTGCAAATTTGGTTTTTAGGCTGTGTTCATTTTCTGTAAAAGGGATGTAAAGCAAAAGCTTTTCACGGCAATAGTTGTTTATGTCAACATATTTGCTATAGTTGACAGATCTGATGATCAGTGGCTTGTTTCGAGGTTTTTTATTTTTGCTAGCATTGTGAATGGAAACAAAGTCAGCTAAGCAAATGGAATGCAAAGAATGAGGTCGTGCTATGTAGTGATCTATGATAGAGCGGCACATGATGTTTGTTGATTCATCTGGTTCTTGTTGAAGTAGACTTGGAGGTTTTAGAATGAATGTACGCTCTTCGGGATTTGAAGTGTTTATGAAAACACATTTTCGTGATGTATTGTTTAAAGGGATGGAAAGAACTATGTGGACTGCTTGTTGTGCAGACATTTGGTGGGTATTTAGCATTGCATTGCCTAGGCTTCAAATCATCTGAACGGCATCGAGATGCATCTTTTGGTGCTCAGCGCGAATTCTAGCGAATGCTTTTGTCATTGTTCGATCAATCTTGGTCATGTAGGAGCAGCAATATGTTGCCGCTACATAAGCGTTTAGCACATATTGAGCATCAATATTTGCTTGCCAAATCATGGGCATTTTCTTAGAAAAGCTATTATTCCATGCCTGAGTTGGTTTTCTTTTGAGGAGCAATGTTGGTTGTTTGAGTGTTGATTGTATTGCTTGTATGTATGTTATTTCATCAAGACCTAGTTCTTGGAGGAACATATCATGTGTAATGCAAGTATCGTATCGTTTGCTCTCTAGAACAGGGAAAATGGAATGTGCAACTGCAATAGCAGATTCTGTTGGTTATTCACTTATGGATTATTATGACTTCTTGTTTTAGCATGCTAGTAGATATCATAGACATGGGACTGTTATTGATTTGATCTTTATATGATGCATATGGTTTACTGGTGGACATTTGATAATGATATTTGTATGCTTTGGACAGGGATATTTATCTTAATTCTGACATGGGATATATTTAATCATATTGAGTAGAACTTGATAATTTGAACTAATGTGATGATCGTTTTGATATAAATGATATGTGGAATAGAAATGTGCTAGGAAGTGTTAGTGATATCGTACTTGCATAGATGATAGTAAATCAGGTGTCTGTTATTTTAGATTATATTGTATATTTGGCATGAATGTTTTAATGCGGCCAACAGGACGAAGGAGGTATTTTCTGTTCTGCAGGTATATTATATTCACAACAATATTGGGGAGTGGAGACCAACCACATCGGAATTCGAGAAGAATCCAGCTAAGGTCACCATGGCAACAAGTAATTGTGTGTGTGTTTTGAATTATCTGGTAAATGGAAAATTGTGACCTAGGGATCATGTGTTGTTTTGTTTTAATTTTTTTCACTTTTTGTTATGTTAGTATGTGTTGCTCTTAGTAAGTGAAAATTTTACTTATGTTATTATTCATATTTCTTTGGTTTGGAGCTTACCCCTTTGTTAGCCATGGGTTGTAGTGGGTTAATTAAGTTAATTTGAGATTGTCCTAAACTAATTAAAAGATGTGACCAAAGAGAGTTCATTTATTAGGACCTTGATTTACTTTGGATTTTGTGTTGATTGATGTGTGTGTTTGAGTTTGAGTGTAGCACACTCTACCCCACATGGGAAACTCGAATTTGGCCTTGGAGGCCAAATTTCAAAGCTTGTGGGACAAGTCAAACTTGTCCCACACCTCTTAAAACCCCATGCCAACCCTACCTATGGGTTAGAAGGCCAAATTTAGGGTCTTTTAGGTGTTTTGGGGGGATAAAAGGGTAAAAATATTAATTGCACTTTCTTTCAAATTTAATTTTGTCCTTTGGGGGGAGTAGGCTTAGTTGGAGTGTGCAAGTTGCTTACCTTTCTTTCAACCACATATTAATGGTGCATTGGAATTTGATGTTGACCAAATGATGTGGAGTGGAGGGAAAAGGAGGTGGCATCCTACTTGGAGCCACATCATCCCTCCCTCTCTTTTCTCTATTTATTTGATCCTCTTGTTTGTTTTGGGGGTTGGAAGTTTCATTTTTGGAGTCTTTTGTATTTTGGAGAGGAGAGGTTTTTGAAGGAGCTTGTGGAATTTTTGGAGCTTGTTGATACTTGTGAGAACTTTTGTTGGAGCTTGTGGATGCTTGCTTGATCTTTGGAGGGATTGAGACTTCATACTTGGAACAAGCTCTACCATGGAAAGGTAGGAGCTTCACCTTTGTTGTATTATGTTTCCTTCTTTTTGTCATATGAATGTATTTATATGTTGTGTTGAATATTGTTGTTTGAAATGCTTGTTGGGAATGGGTAGAATGCCTAAGTTGGGAGTGAGAGGAGACTATGGGGAGTTAAATTGAGGGAGGCATAAGAGATCATGTGCTTGAGGAGGGAGTTTGGGTTGGGTGCCCACCTTGTAAGAGAAATGCTTGCATTTCTTCTTGTTTTACTTTGAGGGAGCCATAAGAGTTGAGGGAGGCATAAGAGTGAATGGAGGGATAAGGGGTACTTGAGGGAGGCATAAGAGTTGTTAGGGGTATTGTGTTTTGCATTGGATGCTTTTAGGTGGCACCCATTCCCATTGAGAGGCATAAGTGGCTTCCCCATATGTCTTACTCTTGTGGCTTTCTTGGTAAGCCTTGTGACTTGTTGTTGTGATTGTTTTCCCTCTTGTTGTGATTGTTGATTCTCTTGTTTGAAGGAATATGGAATGCATGTGAAATGTTATGTTTAGTTATGTGGAAGCTTGTAGTTGCCATGAGTTGGATTCTCTCCCATTGTGATGTGGTTGGGGCTCGGGGGCCAATGGAGAGGATGGCTTCTCTTCTCCATTGGGTATTTTGGTTGGGAGGAGAGCGTTGCCTCTCCCCTTATTTTGTTGTGAATCAAGCAAACTATGGAGGAGCCACCTTGTTGATAACACTTGGAGCATTGGAACCTTGTTGTTGACAATGTGAAACCACCATGTATTTACCCACCTTGAGTGGAGGAAAAATGTAATATTGCTTTGTATGTTAACTTCCAATATTGTAAATTTGTTTCCACATGAAGTAGGGAAATGTTGTAACAAGATTTTGAAGGAAAGTTGTATTGAAATGTTAGTAAATCTTACTCTAAAACTTATTGGAAATGTTGTTGAACTCCTTTGTGGAATGTTGGAAAGAAATTACAAAAGAAAGCATATTAAACTTTTGTTTTGTTACTTGAAAGTGATGTATTGGAAAGGTTGGAAAAATAGTGCATTATATTTTCTTGTGTAGTTGATGGAAAGACTTAATTTTTAAATGGCTTTTATTATGCCAATGAAGCATTTTAAGCTCTAGCCCCTTTATGTTTTTTCATTCATTTATGAATTCATTGTAAAATCCATTGCAAATTAGTAAATGAAAGGAAATCAAACCTATTTGAAATCCCATGCAATGTCCTATTAAATTGTGTAGAAAGAAATTTTAATGCAAAGAGTTCTAAGCTTAATAAGTTCATTACCTAATATTCTCCTTAATGTTTAATAAGGAAACTAATATTTAAATAGTATTCATATTTGAACAATATTAAAAGTAATGGGTTTACTATTATTAAATCATATTAATACTAACAACTATACTATTTCCTTACTATATTACATAGTATATTATATAATTGCAAAAGGAAATAAATCTAAATATAGCTACGACTAAACAATGCTTCTTTAAACTTGGTTTAAAAGGCAAAGCACATTCATTTCCTTGAACATTCTGATATGAAACAGACCCACCTCTATGAGATCCCTTTGATCCACGGGCTGTATTTAAAACAGGTTCGCATTGTGCAGAATCAATGTAATAAAGATTTTGGATCGGGTCCCCGGGTAGTACTCTCACTGATCCATGAATCGATTTTGATAAAAATATCTTGAAGGTGAATCCCGAATTTGAGGATGCATTCGATACTAAATAATCAAATATGTGAAAGAGGAATCATCCCTAAACGTTGATATCACTGACTGAAAGTTTAGCAGAATTTGAAGAAAATGAACATACATATGAGCTGCATGAATATTCACTTATCACATCCGAAAAGATCCACCTTATGCGAGAAACTCCACAAAAACATTCGTAATATTCTGCACCTCCTGCACAGCAGTTACGAATAAAGATTCTACCTAAGGATGATACTTTTACTGAACCAGGAGTATTCTATACCATCATCCTTGGTAATTACTTTGCATCTAGAAAGGAATCCAACATGTTAACTATTTTCATACTTCAGATGCAACATGTTCAATCTGCCATGAGGGTTAAAACGCCTTCCTGCCATTTACAGACAAGCAACAAGAATCTCTGTGTGCACATTTGTCACGTGCCTCTAGCAAAGCACAACCAATCCAAAAAGGCATGGCAAAAAGGTGAACCTGCCAATGCACATAGACATACCATACTGTAATCAGTTCACCCAATTGTTGTGTCACCCAGTGCCTGAAGCGTGGAAACGCATGAAGGCTAGGTTGCAGACCACTAAGCTTCGCACTTACAGTCCTTGGCCCTGATACAACGATAGGCCAAGCTTCAGGCAGATTACAAGATAACAACATAGTGGATAGTCTGCTTGTTTCACGCCTGCTACCTGTCTTTGCACCTACAGTGGCAGGTTGGACTGTGGACCCCTGCCATGGACGCACCTCGCAGGTGAAGGTAGTAGCACCTTGAACCAAGCCGTCTCCATCTCTGGCCTGGCTCTTCCCTTTTCACGCGGCCAGGCCGATTCATTGAACCGATCCCACGCCATCCCTACTAGTCTATGGCTTCATCTATAACCATCCACATGGTATTTACACGGCCAGGACAGAAAAACCACACAGCAGGCCGATTTGTAGTTAATAGATTTGCAAAGATCTAGAGTGAAATAAATAAAGTTAAGCGGCCAGTTTTAGTGTTGAGTAGTTGCACGCCAAAAAGCAGAGTTAATACAGTTTGGCAGGTGGCTGGAGCCACCCACCCCCTGCCGTGTCTTTCCAACCTATTTTTTTTGAATGCTTCTCCACGTGAAAATGGCATATGTTTGGCCACTTACCTGTATCGTTGGCCTCGTGGACGTGGCATGTCGTGGGTCTCAAACCGCCTAATTTTTTACATGGGCTCGAAGTTAGTCCGTTACATTCAGACCGAATCATACATTACTCATTGGCGGCTATGTTGTTTTGTCAAGTACAATAAAGTATCACCAAGGTTGTATCCCTTATGTTCATTCGCAACCTAAGTAATATTTGTATAGGCCTTTCTATTTCAGTGGTGGACATACTAACATGATACCCTTATTATAACATCATCGACCATATAATTAACCATATTTTATATATCATTGATTAAATCCCCGCTGATGTAGCTCAGATTAATAATTTGCCTGTATGTAGTAATATTCGAGTCTCTATCGTTATACAAAGTCGAATTGGCTTAACCTTGAACCTTGGAAGGATTAAACATGGTCATTCTTTAAAATAACGAAGTGAATACATGATTATACTTAATAACATATTAATTCACCAATATAAGACATGTAAAACTTATTGGTATATAGACATTATACCTAATTAGACTTTAAATATGACCCTATCTTATCTTTTGTGAAACGTCGAAGGAGATCAATTTAATTATCTTTGGCCTCGAAGCATTACCGTGACTGTTGTAGTTTCGAGCCTATATGCGGACTCACCCTGCAAAAAAAAAAAATTGTCGCATTTTCGGGTTGTTTGTTTGTGGCGCGGCGTCATCACCGTCATCGTCGTCATCGTCGTGAGCGTCGTCTTTTTGCGGCGTTACAAAGTATTTTTGTACAGGTCATTGGAGGCTAGGGGAAATTGTATCTGCACTTGGATTACTTTTTTTTGCAGCTTTTCGTGTGGTGATGGCATTGCAATTGAGTGATATGTTGAGGGAACGAACTAGTGTCACATGTAATGTAGCGATCAACGTACGACTCTATAATGTCATTGGCATCGTTTCCAAAGACCGGTGTGTTTTTTGTCCAGATTAGCCAATGGATATGAGCATTCCCCCTATTTTGGAATTCTATGATCCAAAAGTAATCTTCTATATGGCCAAAGAAGGATTTGTCTTTGCAAAGTATTGTTTCAATGCATAGAGTCTATGTTTATAGTAACGAGTGCATGTAACGGGATCGTTTTTAACAAAAAAGTTAGAGTCATTGTAATCCGAACGTCTTGGCTTTTCTAAAGGGACACTGTTATGATATTGGGTGTATAAATTATTGAGGGTCTCGGTTAGTGGCTACCAACAATGCTCTGCGCTCGAGAATGCCGCAAAGAAAGTAGGCGGGCTGAGTTGTCAAATCATGGCAAAAAGGTTTTTCCTTGTTTGTTGCATATAGTCCGGGGAAATGCGTATTCTTTTGAAATCGATGTATCCGATATCAGATCTTAAGATGTTTTCTAGATTCGGTTTGTATTTGACATCTTTGGCAAATAGTGTTTGACCTTTTAATTGGCCCTTTCTGATTCTGAGCCATATTGAGCGACCCACTTGGTCAATTAGTATTTTTATTGCTTTGAAAAATATATTCGTTATGTGATAAGAAAATCTACGATCTGAGTGCATTAACTCCCATTGCGCTATTTTTTGATATGGGATTGTTTTTGTTGTTGTTTCATTGCGAGGTTGGCCAAAAAACAAAGTTGGGAAATTCATCTCTTCTGAGATTTTGTCTTGAAAAATACCCAATGGTGTAAAGCCTTCTGAAGGAGCGACATTTATGATCTTGTCTTTAAGATAGTGGATAGTTGAGGAGTTAGTGAAACCATGAATTAGTGTGTCATGTGCATTGTCATTATCGATCTCATTATTAGATGAGCTTTTTTCGGAGGGGATATGTTCGTGTTCTTCATTGTTAATTGTTTCAAAGTTGAGTGTTGCAGAAAGTGTTTGATCCCAGTCATGGTTTAGTTTGATTTCATGTATAAGATATAATGTTGTTGCACATAATTGTTTAAGAGCTGCCATAGTGATTATGGGGCGCACATTTCTTGAATGGTATGCTTTTATGTATTCAAGGCGTTGTTTAAGCGCCACAGAAATTGTTTTTGTTTCTTCTAGGTATCTTGGCAATGCTTGTTGGATTATGTCAATATTTGTTGGAACATTTATAATTGCTCCCTTTAACGTTTATTGAGGACGTTTATTGATTTGGCAACGTATCTGACCAAATGCAAGTCGAAGAGACACGAGTCTCTCTTCAAGGTCAGAAAGCATTGCAACTGTTGGAAGCATTGGAATCAGTTGGATTCGTTGAGGGCATGTTAATCTTGGCAACTTGGCATTTAATAAGCTTGTTGAGCATGGACGACAAATTCTATTGGATTTTGGCATTGTTTTTGTTGATGTCAGTTGAGCATATGTTTTTTTTGTTGAATTTGTAAAATATGTCAGATTGTGCTTGAAGTGGAGTTGGTTACAAATTTCACATGTATGGATAGGTGTGTCATTTGTTCGGGCATGAAAACGGGCAATGCATTGTGTAGAGTTGCTTGTTTGTTGTGTATGTTTACGTATAGTTGTTTTTAGCTTTTGCAGGGACAATTTTGGCATTGCTGAATTGCATTGTTTTATGGCGGTTAACATTTGTGGTTGCAAAGAATCATTTGCTTTTCAGTTGACTGTTTTAATGGAGAGAACATCATATGTTCCAGCTTTAAGCAATGCAGACACGAGAGCTATTTTGGCATTGAAGAAATTGGCACATGAATGGCCTTTGAGTAGCATGGAATGTATAACATTGGAATCTGTTATAGCTCTTTTATGTGTCTGTTTTCGTATATGTTTTTTTATTGAGCGAAGAGAAAATTTTAACGGTTCTTCGTTCTGATTGTGCATTGTGGTTTCTACATATGTTTGCGAAGATATGCTTTGAATTTCTGTATGCATTTGGGCAGTTGTATATTCAGATGTATATGCAGCACCAAGTATTGGAACATAGCGAGAGTTTGTAGCCAATAGTTCATAATGAAAATGTGCTTCAGGAAGCGAAAATCGTATGAGATTGTATGCTTTTCCAAGTGGTGCATTGCCAGAATAAATCTTAAAAACTTGGAAAGGATGTGAGTCCCATAATTGAATATTTATTTCAAAAAGTAGGCATAACCAATGGATAATGAAGTCATCTGTGTGTATATTGTTGTGGTCATGGAAGGTGGCTATGTTTATTACAAGGCCTTGCCATGTGCCAATCTGCGGTATGTTTGTTATGGGGTTCTGGTCAAGCCAGGTATGGAGAAAGTCAACAGTTGTATGGTCTTGTCGAAGAATAGAACTACAAAAAGCCTGAGTAGCATACATGCGCAGGCAGCGAGGGTCAAATTCATTGTTGCGAATGCGGGAAATAGAAGTGAAAAGGCTATCAACATTGATGCTGTCACTTGTTTCTAGCCTAACAAGGCATAGTTGCTCTAGTTGATTGGATAAACCCCTCCAAAGCATTTATACAAAATTTTAAAGGGATAATAGATGAGCATTGTTTGTTGGTTCAGGGCATGGCGGATATTTTTTCCAGAATAAGGGTTCCTAATGCCCACTAAGAGGGTTGGAATCATGGAAGAGAATACAATATGGTAGTATGTGACTATTTGGAATGAATTGAAGATAATTTGTGCCTCTTGTTGCAGACCAAACCCATATTGGCAAGTTCAGCCATTTGGAAAGCCATTTTATGCAAAAGATGTCACCCCATAGGCCTTGTTCGGTAGCTTCGGGCGAGTACACTACAGATAGTTTCATGCGATGTAAATATGTTTCCCAGCTATGAACACCGTGCAAAAGAAAAAGGCTTTGAGGATCTAGTTCTAACTGTAGAGAAGCCAACGCTACAGGATCAGAGAGAGAGAGAGAGAGCAAAGTTTGAAAGTGTTCGATGACACCGCTTCTAAGTTCAAGAGATGTGTATCAAAAATGGAGCAGCACTACAAAGGAATCAAATAAGCAGTCGCCGACTCCATATTTGAAAGCATAGTCTCGGAAAAGGTTGAACCTATGCAACACATTGTCTATGCTTTCTATGACGCGGTTTGACAATGTATATTGCTCAACATCAACAAATGTGGTTGTCATGAATGTTTTTTTGCATTTGGTTTGTTCTTTTCTGTTACAAAAAAAGCTTTCCTAAACAGAATATAGAAAAGAAGAGTAATGTTTATACCTTTTGCAATGGAGCATGAGCAATTCAAACAAGTAGCAATGAAATGTCTCTGGTTCTCTGATTTTGCTTTTGTCACGAATCTAAAATGTACATAATAGATGTTATGCATTTACTCAGTATTGCAAACAAAAAGTACACAGGAAAAGAATATTTGTAGATACAATAAAGCAAGTTGTGTAATGAAATACACAAGAAAGAGCAGTCATTTATAGTAGGAGTCATGTAGAATGAACAAAATTTATATTGTGCTTGACGGAAATACGTAATCAATGTGGAGAAAACATGGATTTCAATAAACTCAGGTGAGCGTTGAAAATAGGAAGGAGAAATTACAATAGTTATAACAGCATATTCAAATGTGGAAAGCAAAGGACTTATAAGCTTTCATTTTAAAATGTTGTAAGGCATGTGCTTTGGAGCATATAATCAAATTAGTTAAACAAAAATGGTTTTTTGCAGATGCCCATTTTTGCAAAACTGATTTCAATGGGCGTAACAGATCTGTCTATTCATTCAGTTAAGGCTAAATGCAAGAGTGACGCAAGCACAAGCTAAAAAAGTTGTACAGATGCTAAAATGTTCCACAGGCATTTTGAGAAGTGATTTGAGGCAGCCAGAAACATCTACCATGTGAATTAACTGATCAAGCAATCCACCAAGAATGTTTAAGCAAGTGTCCATTTGTTCAGTCAGTCTTATTTTAGATATTTATAAGAGGCTTTTTGACTGTGAGAAGGTTTGAAATGAGTATGGGTATATTGTGTTTCGGTGAGGAGAGAAACTGAAATAAGAGACTGTAATAACCTTAAAAAGTAACTTGTATCTTGCAAGGAGGTAGAAGAAAATTGAATTTCATGGAGTATAGAGTGCATAAAGACCAAAAAACAGTGTTGTAGTGGTGTCCAAATGAATAGAATCCAAATGTTAAGTGACAGAAGTTGGAACATCAGGAATGAAATATGTTGGAAAGTGAAAACCTTTGTTGAGGGGTAAAAGATCGTTAAGAGGAAGAGTCAAGCTCTAGAAATCGATTATTTTGATTACAGATCTTAGTGTTCTATTTGTGTGGGGATTGGATCTATATGATAGAAGACAACCATGAATTTGTTAGGAAATTAAGTATTAATGTTTACATTAATATGTATTCATTAAATACAAATGTTAGTAATTATATTATTGTTATATTAATAATAATATGTTGGTTGGAGTTGTTTTAACAACTCATATGATTTGAGTTGTGTATTTTTACGTGAGTAACAATTACAACTAAATAGGAGATATTTGTGGTTGAGTTGTTTCCTACTTAATAGGAAATTGTCTCCCTATATATTGGCAGCTTGTTCAGTATGTATGAATCTAGAATGAATTGAAGGTGAATTATTATTCCGTGAATTATATTTTCTGTGCAAACCTGGTGTGTGCTTTACATTTGGTACCACAGCAGGTTATTCCTATGAGAGCCAAGAAGATTTAAGAGGCCAAAGAGAATATTCAAAAATCCGTCCAAAAAAATACAGCAAGTAGTGTTCAGTAAAATGAACATATCTTCCTCATAAAACATCGGATTGAGGTGATTCTTTTTGGGTTGAAAAGATGAGAAAAAGACGCACAACTTTGTAGTTTACATCAGGGTCAGATTCAGCATGCAAATATGACAAAATTGCTGTCAAACAGACGTTTTTGTGGCTGGAAATGCACATCCGGGAAAAGAAATGCAACACACAGGTTTTTTCTTATTGGTCAATTTTTTTTAAATTATTTAGAAAAACTATAGTTTAAAATATATATATATCTATAGTTTTTTCTTAATAATTGAATTTTGAGGGAAATTCAATTTTATTTTAATTGGACCAATTTACGGGAAATTGTAACCTCAATAACTTTTGCACGGTAACTCAAAATTGAGCACCGTTTTTTGCAAAAGTGTTTATTATTTTAATTCTCATTATAGTGGTTCTAATTTGGAATAAAATATCCACTTTGAAAAATATCATATTTTTTGGCTATTTTGTGGGACGCATTATCGGTTGTACCCGACGTCCTAAAACTAAAATGTTTCACATTGCGGGGGGAGAATAACGTCAATGTGGAAACAAATGAGCTTCATATCCAAACCCGGCTGAGCTAGTAGCATGTTAATGGAGGATGGAGGCATCAGAGGCTGGAGGTCAGACAACGACCTCTCGTCAGTCACCAACGATGGGGCCGCACAAAATGATTTGGTGGCACAGGTGTGTAGTGTGAGTTTTCTTTCATTTCTGAATTGCAGTTTGTTGTGTGCAGTATGATTTCAGTGTTCCTGTTTTGGATTGAATAAGTGAAATGTTCACAATGAGGGGGGGAACATGGTCTCATTGTTCCATTTCCATTATGTTTTATTGTTCAGTTTTGAAAGCAGTATTTCCTACATGATTCCCTTTTGTAGTGACATTGTATAATATTGATCAAAAGTATTGTAGCATCATGATGTAAAGGTTTTTGGTAAACCTGTAAAAACCAATTGTGTAAGGTTTTTGGTAATCCTGCAAAACCAAGTGTGAAAGGTTATTTCGAGTAGTTATTGCAAAACCAAGTATTGATGCAACACTGTGAAAGTTCAGTGGAAGAAATGTGTGTTGGCACATGTTCGAGTTTTGTGCAAGCCTAATGCTGCACATTTGCGGAGTTGATCATGAGCAACAGATGGCAGGCTTGTGAACTCTGTTGTACACATTAAGGGGGGGAATGTTAGGAAATTAAGCATTAATATGTATTCATTAAATACAAATGAAATTATATTATTGTTATATTAACTAATATGTTGGTTGTTGTTAACAACTCATATGATTTGAGTTGTGTATTGTTACGTGAGTAACAATTACAACTAATAGGTGATATTTGTGGTTGAACTTAATAGGAAACTATCAATATTGGCAGCTTGTTCAGTATGTATGAATCCGGAATGAATTGAAGGTGAATTATTATTCCATGAATTATATTTTTTGTGCAAACCTGGTGTGTGCTTTACAGAATTTTATCAATACTTGTTGGCTTAGCTCTTCAGTATCCAGTTTCAGTCTTGATTTTGTTTGCTTTTCGAGTAGTTATTCTATTGATCAACACTGTGAAAGTTCGATGCAGAGAAAGAGTGAAAGAGAGAAATCTAGAGACATAAGTGGAATAGCAGGAAAAGCAACTTCGACAGTGTTAATCATACAATGATAAAGAGAAGGAAAAACAAAGTGCCATTCTACAAAATCAATACTAAAACTGCATACTGAAGATGCCTTCTCCATGATCTCGTTTCAAAGAAGTCATTAATGGAAAGCATGGTAAGACAAAAATAAAGTGACCAAGTTTACAATCAAATACAAGTAGGGCACTAGTGTGGCGAAGCTTCTTTAGTCAGCACCAACACACACTTACCAAGAGATGTGCCTTCAAACATATTTATGAAATTTTTGAACCATGTGCTGAATGAATACTTACGCCTGTCTAAGATGCCCTTCTTAATTAAATAAATTATCAGAGGGTTTCATGCATAGAAAGAGTGAAAGAGACAAATTTTGCATGAAAGAGACAAAATGTAGGCTCCTCAAATGCAAATGATTGCAGGTTTAATGGTCTTTACGATGTCATTTTGATTACCATGGTTCCAAGACAAGGTCAAAGCAGGTTTGCTGAAGCAACTCGAAACACATATAAGGAAATGCAATCGGCAGGTTTAATGTCAAACTCCATGACATTTTTGAGCATCCCCCCAGCTTCTGGCAAAATGGGAACTTCGGAACAGAGCTCTGACCATAGACGTTAACAAACAAAAGTCAGGAAAATAACATTTGTTAGATGTGATGGTTGAGAATTCCGTGCTTCATATGTATGCCATATGTGGAAGCATAGTGAAGGTATGTGAACTGTTTGATAAAATGTAAATATATCCAGTGTGAACTGTAAATAATTTGCTGCTTAAAGTGATTCTTTAACAATATGAGTTCTGAAAACATATCATATTTGAGCTATATTCAAACAAATCAAGAAGTTTTCCAAAGAACTGTTAACTGTTAAAACCCTGGTGCACTGTTTTTCATTGCAACATCTTCCAAAGTTGCGCTTTGGCACACTTTGCATTCATGCAACGCGAACCTTTTTTGGGCCCAACCAAAGAACACTTAATAGCTATTTCAAGAGGTGCAAGTGCAACTTCCACAACATCAACATAAAATGTTGTTTGCTACAGACCCGCACCCTGCGCTTTACCCTTTGGCACCAAAATTTGCATGTTGACATCCCTAAAAGTGCACTAAGCCATAAAAAGCTCCTGCATAACCTACTGAAAACTTGTGCCATGTGCCCTAAGGCTTAAAATTGCTTGTTCTTCCTTCCGCAAGCTAAACTTAACTATTTTCTCACGCATTTGAAGGTGTTTTGTTATTCTTCAAATTTTCATCATGAATAACATGACAATCGACATGGCTCTTCTGTGTTGGACCTTCTTGATACTTCTTGCAGAACAACAACATCCGTTCTTGAGCTCACATATGTCTTCATCAAGCAAAAGACCAACTAGGACCGCAGTAAAAGCTAAAGCTAAGCAGTCAGAGCAAGAAATGAAGTACAAGTACTAGAAAGTCAGAATGCCAGACTCATATGCAGAGTGCGACCTTGACATCAAAGACTCTAAGCTAGGTCATATTGACATGGATGATTTCTAGGTAAGGACCACTAAGGCGAACAATGGCCCGTGGATGAATAAATTAATAGGTAGTGGATTGTACTTTGCAGCTAGGCTTCCGATGAGTGCCATGAATAACGAGTTCATCATGTTGATTGCTCGATGTTATAACAAGAACACTATATGTGTTGAAAACAAAAGAACAAAGGCAATCATAGACCTCACAGCTCGTCACTTTGAGATGATCCTGGGCATTCCTCATCACAGGCAATATGTGGAAATAAGTATTGAAGACTGCAGGAAGGCATGGGATGATAACGAAGATCAATGCATGCAAATGATGAATGAACTCTATTTAAAGAACAAGAAGTCGTTGACCAGATGGCCACAAACCATCCATCATAGTGATTTTAATGAAGAGTTGAGTGATACAATCACGTTCTTAAACAGAGTATTTGGGCTCCCTGATGCCCACTATTTCCATAAGTGAATGTTGAGATACTTGGAGAACATGAGCAAGAATACACCTGATCAACGCTTTGGCTGGGGTGAAATCATAAGTGACACCATCTCATAGTAGCTTCAACAAGTTCTGAAAACTGGGCAGTTCTACATGAACTCCTACGTTGTATACGCTGCTACTGTAGAAACGGATTTCGCAGGGTTAACTTGAAATGGGGTATGGCCCCAAGTCAAGATATATGAGTTCTACCCAGAGCTAAGGCTCGAAACCAGCATCTCCCAATTCTCCAAAATAAATGATGCCTTCTTCTATGAGGTAATCTGTTTGCTGAAGCCAAACATGAGGCACAATCGAACCAGCCCGAGTGTAATTACTACTACAAAGAAACGGGGAGAATTGTTCACACAATTCCCCACATTCACATACCTCAGAGCTGTGAATTTTTAAGGAGAGCCCACGAAACTGCCAAGGTTTGCAAGGCCGAAGTTGGTCCTCCTGGAATTGTCAAGGTAATTAATCACTTATCATGACAGGTGTATGAAGAGAAAGAAAGGAGGAACTCCATTCCCCCTTATAGTTGGCCGATACACCTGCTCTACTATTGCTAAAGCATGGGAGATGTACGTTGAGTTTGAACTGTTGTATTTAAAGCACAACTTCCCAGCTAGGCCAACCTTTGGTTGCCGAAGTTTCCTCCCAAGGGCAAAAATTGATCCCATCCATGTTCCCAAGATCGAGGACATTTGGATAGACCTAACCCATGAGATAGACATTAGGTAGAAGGATAACTCCTTGCTGGCTCTGGAGAAAATCATCCACTATGGCGTTGCCATTGTCCCAAAGAAATTCAAAGAGACTGATCAAGAAACTGATCAAGTTTACATTGACACAGATGGGGACAACTAGCCATTCGATAAGATTGACAGAGCTAAATCGCTAAAGACCATTCAAGAAAGGGTCAAACCCATATTGCAACGCACCGAACATTGGTGCAATCAGAATGGCCTTACATACCTCGTAGTTGAATTCACAACTTCTCCTTTAGGTAGTGCACCTCCAAGGCCGGTCCATGTGTCGAAAGGAAAAGGAAAGGACAATGTGGGAGAACCAAGCAGGCAAGAGGAAGCTCCTGAAGACCTTCCTCCTACTTTTGAGAAGTAAGTAGTCAACCTGGTGTCTCCAGGTGATGAAGAAACAATAGATATTCCAATGGATACGTCCACCCAGGATGATGTCATGACTGCAACTGCTGAGGTACCCAGCGTTCCTTCTTCCACTCTTCCTCCTCCTCCTGTCATCCAAGCATATATTCCTATGGATGTGTCTTCTCCTCTCCCTTCCTCCCTTTTATCTCCCACCTCTTCCATCTTCTCCTCTCTCACAAATAAGGAGCTACAAGCAGTAGCAGGTTCCCTATCTGAAGAGTTAGATAACGCCAGGTTGCAGCGGGAAACGCTATGAGCAATGGTTAACTGCTCAGTTGACGTCCTATTGAATGTCGGCATTATCAATCACCCGCATGCACATAAGAAGGCTCTCACTGCATTATATTACAAGGTTGATCAAATAGAATATATCCAGGAGAGAATCGATAAAGCCAAGGACGAAGCCTTGGAAGCACGATACAACATGGAGGATACAGTTACAAAATTGGCTCCAGGGATGCTCAGTGAATAGGATTGCTTGAGGGAAGCAAATGACACATTCCAACATTTCAAAACTATCGTCACTCGAGGTTTGGCACCAGAGGTCACTTTTAACCGAGAATCAATCAATAACCTCTTGGCCTACCGCGATTTCATTGGCTTTTTTATCGATGCTTGCGAGAATTTCCCTGAGTTACCTGACAAGTTCAAGGATGAGAAAGAAACCTGCGAAGTCATTCACGACCATTTTAATGGTCCTGACCGTGATCAACATCAAGCAACGATCAACAAGTTTTCTGAATATCGAGCGCAATGTCACCTTGAATCTCCTAATCAAAAGCAGGATACCAAGTTTGAGCAAAGAGATGATGAAGAGTAGTTTCTTCTTTCTGGGATGTGTTGATCATTTTTGTAAAATATTTAAAAAGTTTTGTTGGCATACACGATGACCTCATCCATGTTGCACCATGGGATTTTGACATCTGAAAACTTGCCCATGTCAACTGTTGACTTTTTAGATATTTTTAAAGATATTTTCTAGATCTTTTGTAAATATCTTGTAAGATATTTTGTAAGTAGTGGGTTTGCTATTGTCTTCTTTCCTCCTCTCCTTCTATAAATATTAGAATACATGTTGTATTCCAGGTGAATATTTTTGTATAAAAAAGAGGAGTGTGGAGAGAAAGAATTCGTGTTTTCTTGCAACAGAAGAAATATTAATACACATATTCAAACTTTGTGCTTAATGTGCGTGTTATTTACATCAGATATTTCTTAAGTTAGATCTATGTTTTTATTCTATTAGATTCATTCCTACTATTGTCATATGTTCATCAGTATTGCTTTAATTGTTTATGCAAGTAAGTTTGGCTCTGTTTACTACCAGCCCAAAGCATAAACCTTCTGACCTTTTCATCTTGGAATTCATTTCTTTTCTTCCTTCAGATCTATCCTCTTCCATTCCTTCCTTCCTACCTTTCTGTTCGTAGTTGGAACTACCTCTACTGGGATGAGATCCCAAAACCCCCTTTGAAGTTAGAAAAGTGTAGATTTGCATAGATTCCTTCTTGATAGATTAGCAATAAACCAGTTTTGCTTCGCTACTTCGAAGAGGGGTTTTGCCCCGCACACTATTGGCTTGTTTCCCCACGACCTGCCTACCCAACATATTTTCAGACCAACACAGTGAACATGATCATTCCATAACTCACCCAACATAGGGTTTGAAGCAGTGGTTTGTGCGTCATTGAAAATTCATGTTTTATTAAATTTTGCAACGTGAAAAAATGATATGATTACATGGAAGTCAAGTTTATTTCTCAAATCGGGTGGATGTGGTTATCCAAAACTATCATAGAAAATTTCTAGTTATCACGTGACATGGTTGTAGAGTGTAGCTTACACTAAAAGGGTTATATAATTTCTACATGACGCAAGGTTGATATATCCATTGTGTGTGACAGGGTATTTTATTAACCATAACCACACTCTTCATTTAATTAAAAATTTCACTAGCAGTATGAAGGGAAAACAATAAATATGAAAGCATGTTGGAGATAGGGAGAAAACCATGCTTGTTCATAACGAGGTGACAAGGGAGGTGCTCCAATCTAGTTTGAACACGTGCAATCTTCACGTCCATTAGAATGCTTCCATGTCTTGTATGAATTATAAAAATATGTTTCAAAAAAATGTTCCAATGAGCATAGCTCATTTAAAAGTTCCCATTTTTTGCATTGCCTTCAAACTGTTAGCACATTAATACATTGTTAATTAATTAGTTGTTAGTGAATGTTTGTGGACAGTTATGTAACTGTTCCTCGGCTCTTCCCTCTTGTTGCGGCCTATATAAAGGCGTGCTCCCTGTATTAAGATGTATAACAATATATAAATCATTGATTGGAGCGCCTTCATTGGCATCAGAGCGTGGAGACTGTAAAGGCGACCGAGCTGTGCGCTGAAGGAGAACCTGTGCGTGGCGTGGAGATTCAGAACTTGCGTGTGGAGGAACAACATGCGTGAAGAGGTCTCTGCCCGCGTGGAAGGAAAAGACTGTTGCACGAGTGCTTGTTTACTTGTCTATCCATTTGTTGTTCTTTGCTGGTGCGTCCTTTGCCTATGCATGGGAGTTGCTGGTGCGTCCTCTGCCTATGTGTGGAGACTCCCTTTTGTTGTGCTGAACCTGTGCGTGGAGATTCAGAGAGAAGACTCAGCGTGAACTGTGTTGAGCGTGGAGACCCGCGTGGATTGCAGTGCGTGGATGGACAGTTGGAGGAGCCACTGAGCGTGGAGAATTTGCTGTCACTCTTCAGCGTGGAGGAAGTGGTTGTGCTGTCCTTGGAGGTATTAGTTTGCAGCGTGGAAGACAAGGAGACATTGTTGAGCGAGAGTCGTGCTTCACAAAAGGAGACATTGCTGAGCAAGAATCGTGCTTCTGTGTTGTGACTGCCATACTGCCTATAGAACCACGTGAAATACCATCCAAACCCCTGTATGTGTAAGCAAAGCCAGGAAATTGCAAAGCTGTGTATGCGCGTATGTCTCAAATTTCTGATGCACAAAGCACCGCGAGCAATGCACCAAATATTTGGGCATTGAGTGACAACAAAGACACCACTGGGTTGTTCTTTGCCTTGGTAAACGAGCTACACAACACTGGGAACATTCTCTTTGACGAGATTGTGCACCGAGGACTGTTGGAATATTTTTGGTTCGACGTTCAATGTCAAGCACGGCGGATTCGTGTAGAACTTGAACGTGGTTATGATGCAGATGACGAACGCGAAATAGAACACCCACAGGAGCGTCAGCGTCTCACTGCACGAGCCTATAGAGCCCATCTTCAGGACAGATTCCTTCAGTAAGCATTGTAGCCATTTTTTGAAAAATAAATAAATAAATAAAATACATTTTTGAGTTTTTGAATATGTCTGCTCCGAAAATATTGCTATCTGATGCCCAACTCTTGAAAGGGCCAAATTTTGCCGCATGGAAAACCAAAATGTGGACGATTCTTCAATTCGAAGATCTTTGGGGGATCGTTTCTGGAAAAGACGCCCCTCCCACAGACGCTGATCTGTTGGAAAAATATGAAAAGGCTGATGCAAAAGTGGTAATGCTCATCACCCTGAGTCTTTCTGATGAGGTGCAGCCATACATTCGGGAAGCAACCGCTTCTTCTCAGGCATGGAGTGCATTGTGTACCATCTACGAAGCTAAGAATCTGACGACAAAGTTACAACTTCAGACAAAGCTTCATACGATGAGTATGCATGATGGTGAATCAGTAGAAGCCTTCTTGCGGCGTGTAGCTGAGTTATGTGTAGAACTCTCTGCACTTGGTGAACCAGTGGACGATAAGTTGCTAGTCCCGCTCACCCTGCGAGCTCTTCCTTCCCGGTTTCGGACACTGATCACCACGTTGACAATCACTCAACAGGAGGTGAGTTTTGCAACCCTGGTGAATTATCTCCAGCAGGAAGAAGCCATGCAAAATGTACAAGAAGCCTTCGAAGACAAGGCTCTCATCACGAGGCAAAAACATAAGCCTCAGAAAGGGCAATCAGCCCCCCAGAATCAGAAGCAGCATCCTCAGCAGCCATCTTCACAGCGGCCACCCAGAAGCAGCATAATCACAAGGCGGATCGGTGGTGCCACATTTGCTCCATGGATACGCACACGACTGCGAACTGTTATTACAACGGTCGCAAGTATGGAAACTCTAGCGAAGAGAGCACTTCTGGCCAAGGATATTCCAAGAAATCCCAATGGCATGCTCGTAATCAGAGGCAGAAGGGCCACATTGCTGCTCAGCAGGATGCCTCCTCCGATGAAGAGGTACCAGATACGACTCATTCTGACATTGTTCTAGTCTCACAGACTTCGCAGCCGTTAGAAGATGTCTGGTTGATTGATTCAGGCGCTAGCAAACACATGACTGGCAACAAGAAGTTGTTCCATACTCTGAGTGACCGGCCCACTGGAGATCGGATCACCATTGCAGACAATCAAGAGTATATTACAGCAGGGATTGGTGATGTCATCA
>JAHRHJ020000451.1:0-71459 GCA_019776745.2 Taxus chinensis | reverse complement strand
TCACGGTACCCAACAAGAATTTTCTAAGGGAGGATCCCAATGCTTAAAAAGGTGTCATAAAATTAGGAGGAATTCCTTTTAGTATCATAGAACAAATGAAGAAGAACAACCTTAGCGTTACTATGTGGGACACACTCTCAATAACTTCTCAAAAAAAAAATTGGAATAAGCTCTAAATAGTTTTGGTATAACTGATAGATCATCAGGTCATGGAGTAGAAACTACTATGAGTTTGTGTTAACCGGAAGGGAAAATTATTCCTAAGGTAAACAAACCACCACCATTCTATATTTATTTAATCATTGGTGACCACCTGGTACATAATTGCATGATCGATTTTGGTGCGAGTAGCTCAGTCATGCCCAAACAAATTGCAGATGTACTAGGCATACAATATGCGCCAGTTGCAAGAGGAGTTGTTCAACTAGATGGCACAAATGTTAAAACTGTTGGAGTTATCAAAGGACTTCAACTTACCATCCATGCATGCCCAAGTTTTTCATTCACCCAAGACATATCATTCATTGATCTCCCTCCTCTCTTTGCCATCTGCCTATCATGAGATTTCATTGCCAAGATGGGTGGTTATCTATCAGTCGATTGGTCACATATGATTCTCAGGACTCGATATGGAACCAAAGTGACTATAAGGGAAGAACCAATCTACCATAATCATTTAGAACCCTACACTTCTAGTCCTATAAATGGAAATTACACCATCAGTGATCCAGAAGAAGAAGATGTTGATCATGAACCAACCACTCTTGTTGAAGAAGTCCCTGATACTATGCTAGATGAAGTAAGTGGAGATCATCAGTACAATCCCTACACTGATGTGTTGGTAGAAGAAGAAGCTAGTTTGCTATTGTTGGAAGAAACAGGATTGGGTACATACTGTATTCATGAAGAAGATACGATCATACCACAACTTGTCAAAACACCAAGCAATTCTAAAGGACTGTGGAAATTGTTCTTCGATGGCTCAAGAAGTAAGAATGGATCCGGTGCTGGTGTTATGTTAATTTCTCCAGAGGGAGATAAGTACTTCTCATCTTTCTGGTTGCAATTCAGTTGCACTAACAATGTTGTTGAATACGAGGCCCTTGTGCAAGGAATTCAGCTAGCCCAAAAGAAGGGAATCAAAGCCCTGACTATTTTTGGAGATAGTGAGTTAGTTGTTCATCAAGTGATGACACGTAGTGCATCCAAAAATGATCTTTTAAGATCATACAAGAACCAAGTCTGGGACCTGATTGAAGATTTTGAAGCTTTTGGGATCCATGCAGTTCCTAGAAATCAAAATCAAGATGCTGATAGGCTTGCTACAATTGGTTCACAATACAACATACCAGTTGATATCATGAAATAAGGGCAGCAATTTGTCAAAATGGTGGTTTGACCTACAGTCCCTGATAATGTGAGTAGTTGGCAAGTGTTCGATAGTGACAAAAAAATTGTCCTTTTCCTACAAGAAGAGGTAGAGTTTGCTGCAAAAAATCAAGATAAGTTGCAAGAGTCATATGGTGATCAAATCATACAATTGAAAAGCAACAAGTTACCAAAAGTTTTAGTCACTTTGGAATCCATCTTCAATTCAGATGATCAAACCAAAAGACAAAGCTCTAACATGGTGGTCAAAGAAGAATATTTTGAGGAAGTCGAGGTAGCAAATGAAAAGTTTCTTAAGATCAGAAAAGTATGTACTTCTAAAGAGAAAGATTCCTTCATCAAACTTTCTCAAGAGTATCATGACATTTTTGCATGGAGCTATACAGATCTGTGTGGTTTTGATCCAGGTCTAGCACAACATACCATCGAAATGGATCCTAATCCCAAGCCAGTTCGTCAGAAATAGAGACCAATTAATCCCAAAATTGAGCCACCAATGAGAAAGGAGCTAACCAAACTCATCGAGGCCTGTATAATTTTTTCCATCAAGCATTCCTCGTGCGTAGCCAATTTGGTGCCCGTAAGGAAGAAGAACGAAGAGATTCGGTTATGCGTAGATTTCAGGGATTTGAATCGTGCATCATTAAAAGACCATTATCCTCTTCCATCAATGGAGCAGATCCTTCAAATGGTGGCAGGAGCTCAAATATTTTCTTTGCTCGATGGATATTCAGGTTACAATCAAATCCTAGTCCAAGAATCTGACCAATTCAAAACGGCTTTCACTACCAAGTGGGGCACGTATGCCTACAATAAAATGCCATTCGGATTGTCCAATGCCGGGGCTACTTTCCAAAGAGCCATGGACATGGCATTTAAGGGACTAATCAACGATATTATTTTGGTTTACCTTGATGATATAACTGTATACTCTAAGCATGCAGAAGATCACATCACACATCTAAGGAAAGTTTTCCAAAGGTGTAGGGAATTTGGGGTTTCACTTAACCCCAAGAAATGTATTTTTGCAGTGCACGAGGGAAAATTGTTGGGGCATGTTGTTTCAGTGGAAGGATTATCAATCGATCCAGCCAGGATTCATTCGATTATGTCCTTATCTCTCCCAAGTCACAAGAAGGGCCTCCAGAGTTTTCTGGGAACCATAAATTTCATGCGGAGATTCATCCCTCAATTCATGACATTGGCTAAACCACTGACAACCATGCTAAGAAAAACATTCCATTCTCATGGACAAAGGAAGGAAGAGAAAGCTTTGAAGCCATCAAAATGGCCATTTCTCAAGCTCCCACACTGGTGAACCCCAGGTTTGATAAATATTTTATCCTTTATGTTTTTACAGGTCAAGAGAGCATTTCAAGGATCCTCACCCAACAAAACACAACCTGATGGAGCAACCAATTTACTTTCTTCAGTCAATCCCTCAAAGACTATGAGTTCAAATACTCATTCATTGAAAAACAAGTCTTTGCAGTTATTCGAGCTTTGAAGAAATTCAAGCACATGTTGTCCAACAACAAGATTCATCTGATGGTGTCTCATCCAGGTGTCAAGGAGTTTTTGCTGAACAAAGAAATGAACGAAAAGCATGCTGGATGGATCACGAAGGTAATGGAGTACGACGTGCACATACAAGTAACTAAATTTGTTATAGGTAAGGGTTTGTGTCAACAACTTGCTGCAGACATGGAATCAAAATGTAATGAGGACGTGACACTCCTAAATACTGATGAGGATGTTGATCAAGTTGACTGGTTATCCAAAATGAAGAATTTCCTTTTCTCAGGAGCATATCCGACAAGCATGGATAAAAACCAAAGACGAACTTTCCATCTTCAATCTATCCCATATGTTTTGGTAGATAGCGTTCTCTTTCGAAAAGATTTGAATGGTGTTCTCCTTCGGTGCATAGGACCAGAACAGGTAAGTAAGATACTAGAAGAGTTTCATAATGGCCTATCTAGAGGACATTATTCTGCACGAACAACTGCTACCAAGATCATGCGAGCTGGCTACTATTGGCCAGATTTATTCAAGGATGCCCATCTCTGGGTAAGGAAATGTAAGGAATGTGCCTTTTTCACAGGTAAGCAGAAGTTGGCAGCTCTTCCACTGCATCCAATTCAAGTGGATCAACCCTTTGTTCAATGGGGGTTGGACTTCATCAGAATGATTAATCCTCCATCTAGTGACGGACATAAATGGGTCCTTACTGCAACAGACTATTTTACTCGATGGACAGAGGCAGTAGCATTAAAAGAGAGCAATGAAAAGGTAGTTCTTGATTTTTTGGAGGGTATAATGACGAGGTTCGGTGTTCCATTTACAGTCATTTTAGATAATGCATTGGATTTTCTTGGTATGAAATTGAGTGAATGGGCTCTTAAAAATGGGGTATACCTCAAAACTTCATCCAATTACTATCCGCAAGGAAACGGATTGGCTGAGTCTAGCAACAAAAACCTCATAAGGATTATTAAGCGCACAATGGAGACTAACAAGAGGACTTGGCATACACAGCTTAAGACTGCCTTATGGGCAGATCAGATCACACCTAAAAGGGCCATCATAAATTCTCCTTTCATTCTTGTATATGGAAGAGAGGAAAAACTCCCTCTCTCTTGGAGTTACCTTCTTTGGAGTTAGCTCATCAACTTGAAGTTATAGAGAGTGATCCTCTGACAGTAAGGTTTGCTGAACTCATGGAGTTAGAGGAAGTACGAGAACAAGGCTATGAAAACTTTGGAGCAGCATCAGGCTCAGGTTAAGAAATCTTTTGACAAGAAGGCATCCGACAGGCATTTTCAAGAGGGAGATTTATTTCTCAAATGGGATGAATACAGGGCCAAACCAAGCAGGCATGCCAAGTTTGACGCTCTCTGGAGTGGGCCATACATTATCACAAGTTGCAAAGAGGCAAATTCATTTCATCTATCTAGGCTCAATGGAGAAGAACTGCCCATTCATGTGAATGGGATACATCTCAAAGCTTGTTTTTGAGAAGCGTTCCACCCCCTGTACAGTTAAGTTAGGTGTTTTCCTCCAAGTGCTTATGCACATTGTTGTGTGTTGTTGTTTTGCTTTTTCTTTCCTTGTTGTGTCTTGTGTTGTTCTGCACATTGTTTCATCATTGGAAGGTTTCAAGGAGAAGGAAGGTTCAAGGTTTCCATAAGAGTTTCAAAATCTGCTTCATTCAAAATTTTGCAGTGTTCCATAGATGTCAAGCATTCAACAGTTTCAATATACTTCATGCTTAGCATTCCAGGGAGGTCCAAGATATCGACAATGCTCAAGGAGATTTCGGGATGTGTCAAAGAAAATCATACTACTTTCAAGATTCCAACATAGACTCCATGCCCAATGGATGACTTAAGGCTACTGGAATCATGCTTAGCAGGCAATCATCCCCGAGAGGTCACCAAAAATGTTATCCAATTTTGCCACACATGGCAAAATTGGACAACGGGGTCCTATCACGTTCAAAATAAAATAATAGTCCCAGGAACCCACCTTCGGTTATTATCGAGATAATAATTAAAAATAATTCCTAAATTGCATATGAAGAGATCACCTAGCATCGAAAGGCACCCAGTTGATCTCAACTCAGTGAAGAGTTCAGGGTCTTGAGTTGATAAAGAACCCGGTGTCAAATTGATAGTCATCTCGGAAATCATCTCAGTAGAGACTCTCAGTTGTAAGAGCTCGACGATGGTCTTGTTAATGCAAAATATAGCTCGTTGAAAATTGACGAATGAAAGGAACTGTACAAGGATCTCGGTGGATATCGATGCAAAAAGATCTGAAGGAGCCAAGTTAGGGAGAGTCAAAGTCAACATGAACTCAGGTTTAATCCATTAAGACAACTTGCTCGACCAAACTTGGGAGAATTATCTTGTTTGACCGAGATGATATGAAATTATGCAGATATGGGAGGTTCAACATCATTGAATCTCGGGTTTGTAATTACATGAATGGAAGGAGCTTCTATCAACCCAGGAAGAAAGTATAAGCACCATCGAATACCAATGTAAAATTGAGTCAAACCGACATCTTAAAAAGAGCTGTGAATTATAATGGTGAGAAGACCTTCCTCGGCCAAGTGATTTGTAAGCTCAGGGATAGTTGACATAAGTTGCAGTTGCAGTATAGAGAAGGTTTTTGAGCGCTTCCAACAAGTAAGTCATCCAACTATGTTGAATATCTGATCAGCATCGAATGCATCCTCAAATTCGGGATTTTCCTTCAAGATATTTTTATGAAAATCGATTAAGTGACAGTGAGAGTGTTACCAGGAAACCTGAGGAAATTTATTACAAAAATTCTCTATCGAGATTGAGTTACTCAATTTACGATGTAGTTCATGGAAGTTAGGATCTCATAGAGGTGGAACTGTTTCATATCAGAATATTCATGAGCACAATTTGCTTTGCAATTATAGAGCATCTTCAACAAGTCACTAAGTTGGCAGGCATAAATGATTCTGTTGAAATTATCACACCTTACAAGCTACAGCTGAAATGTTTGCACTGAGAGTTCATGTTATCCTCAAATCTGATGAAGGAAAACTCGGCAGGAGGAAAAATCCCGGGAGCTCAGATCAATGGTGAGTGTCCAACAGTGGCCAAGATTTGATGATAATTGAAGCACTCCAATGGTGGGAAATATTTTACTATCTTGCCAAGGGCAATTGGTGGAATCAATTCCATAAGGAGAAATCCAAATGGCCAAGTTTGCCGGGATTGGTAATGCAATTAATCTCCAAGGATAATTCCGGAGACTTCTAGGCCAAATTGGGAGCCAAGCACCGGCCAAGTAGGAAATTTGGGAAATATGGAGGGATTAAGCCATGCTGTTCAAATCCCGGCGCAAGTTGGTATCCGCGTATGGGGAGAAAATCAAGTGGATCAAAATGCCAAGCTGTTGTGAGAAATCTCAAACTGCCAAGCGTGGAATGCATATTGGTTTGGCAAACCATTGATCAAACTCCGCGCAGGGGAGATAATGGATGGAATTGCCAAGCGGAAATATTACTAATGGCAATCCGTGAGATGAGATTTCCGCACAGGCCGTGTGGTTAAATCAGGTCACGATGTCTTTGTGATCCGTGGTCATGTGAGGAAGCTCAAACGAGTCAAATGCCGAGTTGCATGGAGGAGTCAAGTAAATTTGTGAGTCACAGGCCAAATCATGCATGTTGCAAATATTTGTTGAATCAGGAAATGCTCATGTTTTCAGCTCAAATTCAGATGGGATCAACCACAGGAAGTTGCAGTTAAACAATCAAGTCTTTTGAGGCTTCTCAGCAAGCACTGCAGGAAACATTATTCACTGCCGTGTATCGATGGATTGGAGTCACGCCATTCAAGGCTTCATAAAATTTTCCATGAACCATGGAGATGAAGGTTTATTACGGTGCAGAATGAAACGATTCATATTGAATGAGCATTTCTTTGGAAACGAATTGTGATGTGAAGGTCAACTGTGAAAATACCCGGTCGGCCGTTTTGTCATGCTGATCCTTGTTACTCGTAAATGGTCTCTTTGAGAAACTCTGTGGGCAGAAGAATATTTATACCCTTCCATTATGTACGTCCAATCAGACAATAAAAGTATTCTTTACCAGGATCAGAGAAGCTGTGTTGCAAAGCTTTTCATGGACGATTATACTGCAGTTTCAAGCTAATTTTATCTAGCTTTATTTCTTAGCTTTGATCCACGACTAAGGGAATTCATATGGTTGTTACCTGTACATTTTTCCAAGGTCCTCTTGGCTGCCCCAGTTGTTCAATGTATTTTTTGAAGGGCTTATTTTATGTGTTGCAAATTGTAACATGAAGGATCTTTTTAGTTTCTGGAAAAATGAGTATATTGTGTAGCTCACAGCTACCTATGCCATACTAAGATGGTCCAATAGTGGCATAATTGTTGATTGGAGCCGAGATTTCCGAGTGGACTGCCAAAATACTCGAAGGGCTCTTTGGCCAAAAAATCAGTCTCAAGGAGTCTATCGACATGTTATGGGCATGAGATCCTGGACAAGTCATCATCATGGCAGCATTAGGTCTTTAGTTGAAATAATGGCATTTTCTCAATCGTTTGGAGGGTACAAATTGTGCTTATTATGGCAATTTGGCCAAAAGAAAACATTCTTACTGCAAGTGTTATATGATAAGGAAGAACCGTGAGCATTGTGGTAAGGGAACCATTCTTAGAGTTGCGGAAAATTTGAACATGATTTGAAAAATCTGCTCAATGAAAGATACAAAGCCAGGTTAATCAGTTGAAGAGCTCGTGGTGTTGTTTCATAGCCACGAGTTTGAACGTGGAATGCATGTGAATATGTGGTCCAAAACAAGAAGAAATAACTCTATCTGTCAATGCTAGAGCTATCACAGAGAAATCAATCGATTGAGTGTTGACAGAAATGGCCACGTAATGTGATCCCTAACAATTTTGGATAGCTCGAAAATCATTTCTAAATGGCGCAACATGCAGGAGTGAAATAATGAGATTAAATTCATTGAATTGTTTAACCTCTGTGGGTACAACCAATGTATTAAAAGGATCAAATCCACTAAGTATGATTTAGAGTCAGTTTTCATATTGTGGAAACGTTGGACCAAGTCGAGATAAAGAATAAGCTCACGGGTGTCGAAGTTTAATGTATTTGTAGAGGCTTTCAATTTCGAGGAAAGCTTCATGTTCACATGCAATAGGTGGCTTGGTAATTCAGAAAGGCTCGATTTTGGAGTTTGAAGCAACGTAGCATGGCATTCGTGAACAGCGTCATGCCAAAATCTACATACTTTTAGGAAAACGATAAGAATCAAGTTTGATAGCTCACCATTCGGAGGACTCAATGCAAAAGAGCTCGATTGCCAAGACAAGGAAAGAGTTAGTGCAGGGTGAAAAATCGAGCTGCAACCACTCGAGTTGGCTCGGATTCGAAGCCAACCACCGAGTTGGGTTATTTTTGCAGACTCTATCCACATGGACCCCCCCCCTCTTCAAGTCAAACGGGTCAACGGGGGGGTCCCACCATTATGTTAATTAAATTAATATTTTTATTTAAATATTTTAATAATAATATTTATTATTATTATTTAAATATTTTATTTAAATATTCTTTTAATTAATTGAGAAGACTAGGTCAACAGGCAATTAATGACACATGATGGAACCTTCTCAAGTGGTTCAACCAACTGTAATAAATACATCATGTACTTCAATTTAGGAATGTAATTATGACCATTTCCTCTTCTTTCTCACATATTCTTCTATAAATGTAAGTTGGAAGCTCATTCCAAAGGGTTCCAACAGTTCAGACAAGTTGGACAGTTAGATATCTTAGGCAAGTGTATACTTTTCAAGAATCCTCTCTCTTCTGCAAGTTGTTCTTGTATGTTGAGGGAACTTTCAAGCCTCCTTTCAAGACTGTAATGGCAACTATTGCCTCTTCTGAATGTATGATGCATTGTGCATGTTATTGAAGTAATAAAAGTGTGTGTTTTGTGACTAATCTTGGTCCTTTTATACTTCTTTGTGCCTTTCTCATACTTGCAGGTACACTGTGCAAGTTTAAGTTTCTATTGCAGGTTCTTGGAGTTCTGTGCTTATCGAGTGGTGGAGTATTGCATGCAGTTGAGTTGTGGTGTCTTGTTCACCCTTCTTGAGTTCATCCTTCTTCACTGGAAGACTGGTATATTTCTCGTCTGATAAAGTTTAACAAAGGGAACGCATGTTCTCTTAGTCTGTGGTATTTTGTACCCTCTCTAAGTTGCAGTAGGTGAAGTTGACCTGTGGTGCACACACCCTCTTCAAATTAACCCTTCCTGAGTCTGAAGACACCCTTTATTTGGTGCATCACCATCCCTAGTATAGTTTCATTTCTGTAAATTTCTTTCCCTAAAACCCATGAAAATGTTAGCATAGGACTAGATAATCATTTTTGTTACACTAGGAGTAGTGCAACACTTAGTTTAGGAAGAGAAAGCCAGCCTTCTCCGAAGGTTCACCTCGAGCCCAAGTCCCACAGCTTGAGAGGTGATCCCATGTGTCCCAATCACACCGAACGTCCTATTCACATCCTGGCCATTCGGAGGGTGCAGTGAAACCAGATCCAGCTAATCAAAAAATGAACTCTATCAGGAAACAATGGATGGTCCTTAGAAGCCTTCAAGGTGAGATACAGGGTTTAAAAGAGTAGTCTCGGAAATTGGAGCATAAGGATATAAAAACAGGCCCCATCGGATATTGACGACATTAGAGAGGTATGTAGAACGTTGCATCAGGATAATATTATTCCTTTATTAGGAAATTGGTAGAAAGAAAAGGTACCATGCATACGGTAAACTGAGTGCGAGAGGACAGATACTTCATGTAAAACTTCTCCCACACTGATAGCATTGAGTATGATAAAGGAGATTACAATGAATGTTGTTTGTAGACAGGATGGTTGTCTAAGAAACATTCTAATAGATATAGGTGTGGAGGTTTATTTACTCACCATTGGATGCATGGGAATCATATGGGAAGACCTCCATTGTAGCCTTCATTTGAATGTGTTGTATCATGGAAAATATAAATAGGGGCTAATCTTATTGGCTTAATGATGGATGGATTCTAAGAAACATTCTAATAGATATAGGTGTGGAGGTTTATTTACTCACCAAGGATGTAACTATTACTATATTAAGGGAGCCAAGTTTACTGGAAACTTTGAGGTATTAGAGACTTGCGGAAAGAATACAGCTTCCCAGCATTACTTGAGGTGCCCCTGGTGTTATGCGAATAAAGCTAGATTTGTAGGTTCAAACAAGGGGTACATTAGCTTTGAGAATAAGGAGGATAGTGCATAATTAAATACCCTTGACATGATGGGAAATGTTGTTTTGTATGTTGATCCTTTTAAGTGAATAGGACTTAAACAAGACATACTACACACACACAATTAGAGACCCTAGATATCAACTGATCCATCTTAAGGAAGGAGTAATACAGTGGGAATGATGCGAAGTTAGTTAGTGATACCACAATTATTGCTTGTGATAATTAGGCTGCATGGAACATATGAACTGGTAGGGGTGAAGAGATCAAGAAACGCATGGTTAATCATGTACATTAAGGGGTTGTGCACTCTGTTCAGGTGCTATGAGTTATAACTTAGGTACCTTGGTATATTGGATCCAGAGGAACTTTGATTGTATTTTTGCATAGGCCATGGAAGCCCAACTAGGAAGACCATGAAGAAGATAACGAAGAAATGCTAATTGTATATACTCTACACAGGACATAGTTATGCAGTGGGTGCGTGTTTCATACAAAGAAAACCTATTAGAAATGGGGAATAAGTGAGGAATCGCCTTTTCTAACCAGGTTTTCTAAGGAGCAATGTACCTTCTCAAAAATATGTAAATTATCATGGTGAAGTCAACCTGCCTCAGCATCACATTCAACATTTTTTGAGGGACTTTGGATGGTAAGGGAAGGATGCCTTACCACCATCATTTTGGTTGCATATGTTCTACTCAACTTTAAGAAGCTTCCGCACGTGCTTGGTATGTATACGCTGCAGAGTTGACAAGGTGAAACACATGGCAATTGGCAGGAAACTTTGACTGCAGGGATGATCCAAACTTTTGAATTCTTTTCATCTACACCACCAGTGAACACAACTTTAAGCTTTATCAAGCGCTTAACCATGGGAGACAGTGGGAAAGTGGAAGAACTTATTATAGGAATTAATTTGGTGAGATTAGAGATAGGGGCACATTTTGACCTTGATGAACAAAGATGATATCATATTACTTGAGCGTCACTTCCCCTGGAAAAAGATAAGGGCAAGATGGTTTACATAATTGATGATGAGGAATGTTGAGCACTTGGATTGTGGATCATTCACATGGAACACGTGAAGTGTTTTGCCAGTGATGGATGTAGATGCATGCACATATCATGAACCTATGAAGACAACAAAGGTAAATATAGGCACAGAAGCTGAACCTAAGGAGGTGATAATTGGGGATTACTGGTCAGAATCAGAGGTAGCAAAGATCATAGAGTTAACTTCATAGACTATGAGGACTTGTTCCCGAAGAGGATACCATGAACTCAAAGGCATGCATATATCACTTAGGAGAAATGAAGATAAAGCTCAAGGAAGGTGTGAGCCTTGTTAGGAAGTGACCATATCAGATGAATCCCAATTTACGCGAGAAAGTAAAGGAGGAGATTGACAAGATGTTGAAATCTTGGGATAATTCAACCCATTGGATGAATCAGAATGGGTTAGTCCTATGGTGATAAACATTAAAAAGGATGGTAGGATTTGAATTTGTGTTGATTATAGATAATTGAATGCAGCATGTGTTATTGATCCCTTTCCTATGCCATTCACAGAGGAAATATTAGGGAGTGGTTGGGAATGAGATATATTCATTTATAGATGGTTTTCAGGGTATCAACAGGTTTAGGATTTCCCTGGAAAGATCAAGAGAAGACCACCTTCACTACTGAATGGGGAAGATTTTCCTATACTGTGATGCCCTTTGGATTGAAGAATGCACCCTACTATATTTTCAAGGATAGTGGTACAAGCCTTCAAGGATTTTATTCATAACTTTTTACAGGTCTATCTTGATGATTGGACTATTTTATGGGCTAATTAAATATCATTGTGACAATTTACGCTTAATGTTTGAAAGATGTCAACAATTGAGTATCTCATTGAACATCAAGAAGTGCATCTTTGCTACTCCCTTTGGCACACTTTTAGGATAGATTATCTGCAAGGAAGGGTTGTTGGTTGACCTAGCTAAAGTTGCAGTCATCATAGGCTTGAAAGCAACCTACCAGTAGCAATGAAGGTGCATGGATTTTTGGGTCATACAGGGTATTACAGGAAGTTTATAAAAGGGTATGCAAAAATTTTCCATGCCCTTGGAAGAATTGCTCAGGGGAAAAGGTACATTCTACTAGGGGGGAGTCACAACAAACAGCACGTTTTGAGATATTGAAGGAGAAACATACTACCACGCCTATCTTGTGCTTTCCTTCATGGGATAAACCTTTTCATGTTCATGTGGATTCCTCTGGAAAAACCATTGGTGTTGTCTAAGCTCAACCAAGAGAAGGTATTGTTGATCATCCCATTTGCTTTGCTAGTAGGAAGTTGACCCCTATAGAACATAATTATACCACTATAGAGCATGAGGCCTTGTCCATGATTTATGCCTTGCACAAATTTTTGTTAGTATTTTTTGGCCACACCATTTTTGTTTTATACAGATCACATGGCATTAAAGTATTTGGTGAACAAGCCCATTTTACAGGGGCACATATGCCAATGGATACTCTTATTTCAAGAGTTTGACTTTATAGTTGTGGTAAAAACCAGGCCAAAAGCAATTCTGGACTAGATCACTTGTCTAGAATTCAATCAGGAGAAGAGGCACAAACAATAGAAGAGACAATGCTTGATGCACAACTGTATAGGTTACAATGCGTGTCATCAGAATTGGAGGACATTGTTGTCTTTCTAAGGACTAGTATGGCACCAGAAGGCATGAAAGCTTTAGAGAAGAAGTAACTTGCTATTCATGTGCGGCACCATTCATGTTAATCAGTGGTGATTTGTACAAATTAGGTAGAGATGAGGTGTTACGTCATTGTGTATTGGAGCATGAACGAAAGGATATAATGACAGAAGCACATGGTGGTATTTTAGGTGGCCACTATGCAGGTGATGCAATAGCGTGCAAGATCCTACTTACTGGTTTGTGGTGGGAAACATTGTACAAGGATTTTAAAGAGTATTGTAAGACCTGTGACCATTGTCAACGTCTCGATTGACCAAGACAAAGGGATGAGATTCCTCTACGACCAATTACAAGTGTAGAACCCTTTGAGAAATGGGCAATTGACTTTTTCAGGCCTATTTCACCAGTCACGTGCAGGACTGGATCACGCTATATCATCACTTGTACAGATTATCTTACCCGATGGGTAGAAGCAGCACCTACAAAGGACTGTATAGTGGCTACAGCAGCAAGGTTCTTATGGGAGAATGTTCTTACAAGGTATGGCTGTCCTTTAAGTTTAACAAGTGATAGGGGCACACATTTTTTAAATGAGACAATAAGAATTCTTTTAGATGAGTTTATGGTTGCCCACCATAAGACTACACCCTATCACCCTTAGGAAAATGGGACTGTTGAGGCTTTTAACAAGATTTTTGATGTTGGAAGGAAATATTGGGATGATATATTATCTGATGTTCTTTGGGCTTATAGAACAACATACAAAAGATTGAACAAAGCCACACCTTTTCAATTGGTGTTTGGCGTGGAAGCTATTCTTCCTATAGAATTTATGTTACCTTCTTTGTGCATTGCACGCACTGGAGGTCTAGCTGATGAGCAAGCCTTGGAAGAACGGATTGAGAAGATGGTTCAACTAGATGAGCACCGAGCCATCGCACGCTGGAGTCAGAAATAGGAGAAAGCGTGCCAAAAGGCATGACATGATCGACACATCAGGGATAAGAAACTTGTGGTGGGACAAATGGTACTTCTGTATGACTCCAAGTTTTTACACCATCCAGGAAAGCTCAAGGTGCATTGGTTGGGGCCATATGTTATCACTCATATACTTGAGTCAGGTGCTTTCCAGTTAGAAACAATTGATGGCACAAGGTTGCCCGGTTACTTTAACGGGAGTAGGTTGAAGCCCTACTATAAATAAGTCTTCTTGGTGTTTGTAATAAGGTAGTATTGCCAGATAAATTAGGTTTCCCTTTCTGCATTTCCTTAATGTGTTTCTTTCATCGTCGCTATGCTTTGTCAATTTAGCTCTTGTTTGTGTAATAAGCGCGCTTGCGCACATGAAGCTAACTACAATATGAAGCATGTTGATGCACAGAGGACTACACATCCTTTTCATGTGGGGTGGATTGTTGGTAACTCTCAGGTATATGCTGTGAAGATGTCATGCTGTGGGTGTTGAGAAAGAAGGTACTAAGGGCAACTGACAAAAGATTACTTCTCAAGATAAGTAAGGATGAAGATGAATGAGGGAAAGTATAACACGAGGTAAGTGGTAGCCATGGTAACTACCAAGAGATGGTGCAGTGACGAGGTACTTGGGTGCTAGAGTGCATGCTGAAGAGAAGTATGTAACAAAGGGTAAAAACATGCACTAGAAGGTTATAGCATTTGGCGCGAAGGTATACCACGTGGAAATGATAAAAATGGGTAATAAGTGAGGAGAATTTTGTAGGAGGAGGAGCAATTAATGTAGTGAAAAGTGGAAATCTATATACGGATGGGATGTGATTTCATTTTTACCCTTGCGACTACGAGAATTCGATAAAGAGCTACACGTGAAGAGCTACATAAAGTAATTCAAGGTACGAAGCAAACAAACCAGGTGTGAAAGATGGATCTGTTTATTAGAAGGGCTTGAATCCCCTAGGAAAATGGTTTGAATGAAGCAGAGTAATAGAACAGAGCTAGGGTGCATGATTTCATGATTGTAAATTAGGGCACATGTTTGAATCGAGTTAGGGTTTGAAGCAAACTACTAAAAACACACAAAAAATGGTCTAGAAAATAAAAACCCAAAGAGAATAATGGCACCAAAGAAGAAAGCAACACCAGTAAAGGAAAAGAAGAAGGTGGTAGTAAAAGAAGAGGAAGAGATGGCCCGGAAAGTAATTTTTCTAAAATGCAGTACCCTAAGGAAGTAATTGTGGGCCAGGAATGAGATACCCACATACGACAGAGTAAGATAAGTGGGTATAATCACCAGACCAACGATAACTAGAAGAAATTAGATGAATTTCTCACCTCCTGAATGAACAAAACTGAGGATGGCATGCCAATATATGATGATGTCAAGGAAAGGCTACTGAAAGGGAATGGTGTCTACTAGCTATATGAGCTCCCATACTTTGGAAAGTATGCACCATTGTATAGATGGTTGATGAGCCGAGTCCATGAGGACTTTTTCTATTTTGCAGGACGGAGGGTAAGATTGACACCCATTCTTATTGCCATAGTAACTGGATTAAGGGAAATAGGTGAAGATATTAAGATTGACCTAGCTAACAAGAGCACCATCTTGGAGACACAGAAAGCACTGGGCTATCAGAAAGGACCACGTGGAATGGACATTGATAAACTAAAAAATTGTCCAGTAGTACAGGTAGCAACACACCTAGTTACAAAATTGAATGACCAAGAATGTTGGTCACAAGTTAACTCTATGTGTTTTCATGTGGCAAAACGCATGTCAGAAGGAACCACTTATAACATTGCTAGCTTCATTATAAAGCAAATAGTAGAGGAAGTGTGTGCACAGGGAAATAAGATAAGTTTTGGCTATGTTTTACTAAGTTTGGTCTTCATGGAGATTGGGGTACCAGATGGCCCAAAAGAGAATATATGGGAATACCCCATGAATCACAAGTCTCCAGCTGAACGATTCAACAAGTATCTATGCAAGGGGTCAATGACCGACGAGGTGAAGGAGTGAGCAGAGATGTGGTATGATAGGCTCCGCATGGCATTTGGAGAAGAATGGCATATACCTAAGGAGTTGCCTTTGGTTATAGGGAAGCAGGCACAGTTTTCAGTCTACCAACACTTCTGTATTGCATTCTTTCCAATGGTAGATGGGTCGTGGAGCCCCTGGTGCAAACTTCCTTATGTATTTTCCATGCAATACTTCCAAGCTTCAGTTCATCAGTTCACCAACACACAAAGGTTAGTGTTTAATGCAGACAAGGTGGAATGTGAAGACCACACCTTGTGGAAAACATATGGATATCTAGGGAGGAATGCATACAATGAGAATAATATCTCAGAGATTTTGAGCATTAATCCAGAAACACTTGCCATTGCGGATATTGGGGCCACGCTGATATACCTCCAACTTAAGCTCAAAATGGAAAATAACAAGTATGTGGAAAATGAGTTCATGCTTCCAGGGCCACCGAAGGGGAAGCATACCATGGAGAACATTCTGGCACCTAGGCCCTCTGAACCCAAGCAAGATGATGAGGAAGAGGATGAATAACACGAGGATAGTGGTGGCTTGGTGCGGAGGAGGAAGTAGCCATATGGCCAAGAGAAGGAGCACGTGACAACTTCCCAGGGAGAAGGAGTTACGGGGGAGGAGCAGGGTGACCAAAGATTTAAGAAGGTATTTAAGCACACAAGGGTGCAAGGAGAAACCCAGCAAGTGAAGGAGCCAGAGGAGAAGAAAAGAAGAAAACTCAGGCTAAGCGAGGAAGCAGAAGAATCTGAGGAGAAGGTACCTTCATCTCTAGCAGAAGAAGAGCCTCAACACAAGGAGGAGAAAATAGAAGGAGAAGAAGGGGAACAATCAGAGGCTACACAGGACAAGGGTGAGGATACATCTAGTATACCTAACCTTGATGCAGCCATTCCAAGAGGTCCCAGATCCTGTCGAATAGGTGAGGATTCCAAGGCACATACCATGGGATATGTAGAAGATCCAAAGCTAATTATTCATGCTCAGTTTCAGAGCACCATCGAGCAGAAGGATCTATTCGGATGGGCGCTCATGGACGAGGACAAGGTGACTCTGCGCACAAGGAAGCATCTTTCATGGTCAATGCACACACATATGGATGAGCCAGACTTTGATGTTGGTGAAGAATCATGTGCGTCAAGATGATTGAAGAAGTCAATTGAAATAAGGCACATGACAATTAAGCCAACAGTGATGTCAGACAAGCAGGTAAGAAATGCTATAGTAAAGGTATCTGTTGAAGTAGAAAGAAGAAACATTGATAAATCTGCTACCATTAAGGCACTGACGAATAAGCTGAAAGCCAAGGACGTGGAGATAGCGCACCAAGTGCAAGAAAAGGACTTGATCAAGAGAAAATATGACACTTTTGTTAGTATGGTGGAGGAAATTGGAGATGATGTCCTAATGGTATGCCCACATTTGGAATCCCAGGTACCAAAGGAATTTCCTTCTGCTATGCACTATGTAAAGACAATGATAACATTAGTGTTGGAGGATGAAAAGGTGTGTATATCAACACAGCCCAAGGACCCTAGGGAAAAGGCAGAGAAAGCACATGCTACAATAGCAAGGAAGATTGCTACTTATGAAGGCCTACTACAAGCCACCCGTGACGAACTAAACAAATCTGATCATGCGCTAACGATATGCACAGCCCCAGATGCATTGATCGTGGTAAAAACATTGGAGGAGGAAAATGAAGTCCACAAGGCTATGAAGGATGCTACCCTAGGCCATTTTGAACGGTTAATCCTGGTGAAGCAGAAGCGCAAGATACTAGTTGTGGCACAGGCACCACATAAGGAAAGGTTAGATGAGCTTGGAAAGCTCATTGCTCAAAAGATGGATGTATTGGAGGGGGTGCAAACCTCTATGTCAAGCATAATGCTTATGATACAAAATGAGCAAGGAAAGCTCACTATGGAGGAGCTGCATTCCATCATTGCAGATGTGTTAGAGATGGCAGGAAGGGCGTTAACAGAGTGGGAGAACCTAGAAGCAGATATAAAAGAAGAATATCCAGAGTTGCTGCTTCAAGATGAAATGGAGGGGCCTGAGGCTTGAACAGTTTTTGTTAGTTGCGTATACCTTATTCAAAATTCTTTATTCAACCATTCTTTATTTATCCATTCTTTGTGTAAATTTTGGACATCACCATTGTCAGGGTGAGAATGAGATTAGTGTGGGGTAATGTTGATCAGAGAAAACACTTAGTTGAACTTGCACACAGAGTCCGCATGGAAGAACAACACAGGAGCAAAGGCATAAGGTATAGGAAGGCATCACACGCGAGGTGTAGAGTCAGACTTTCAAGACTTAGCCGATTTTGGAGATCAGGTCTATTCTTAGATATTGGCGTGTGGAGCACACAAAGTGATGCTAAGACTTGCACGCCACTCTTCATGGATATTTTTAAAAGAGTACGTCAGATCACTCTTGCATGGGCATAAGCTAAGGATAGATCCACCACTATAGTTAACTATCAGTGATCTATAGATAGCATACTTGCATGTATGGCTATAGTTGTAAAAGGTGCATGGCTGTTAGTAACATGTGACCTATTTCTGGTAGAGTTAAGTGGTGAAGGGCTAGTCCCCCACCCTATATATATGTAATGAATTACTTAGTAAGAGATAGATAGAGACACATGATTTGAAGGATGAGAGATACAGGAGTACATGAGACTGGATAATTGTAACAGATCCATGCACGCATGTCTGGTATTGTATGAAGCTTTTGTACTATTGGTTTGATGAATATATAAAGAATATTGGCCGAACAACAATGTCTGATATGTTTGTCAATGTATAATATTATTACCATGATGATTTACATTTAAGCACTTAAGATCTGGTCCAATATAATGATGAATAGATGGATTAGTTTATAAAAATATATGTTTACTGCTTTATCATGCTACCATTCCACTACAGCAACCCTTAAGAGGGACCTGGTACCTTTGTGTGCTTTAGGTGAGTTCTCAGCATAGGCTGAGTGATGTGCCAATGCATCTAGGTGTTAACTAAGAATTCTAGGCTGCATCAGGTATGCACAAAAATAAGGCATTGAATACAAGGAGACATTTTCTCCCACAACTAAGATCAAAATGATCAGGATGATCTTTTCTCTAGCTTCAATTTTGGTTGAAAATTTCATCATATGGATGTAAAAAGTGCCTTTCTCAATGGAGATTTACAAGAATAATTCTACATTACTCAACCTGAGGGATATGTTATACTTGGTCAAGAAGAAAAGGTATGTAGACTTAGAAAATCTCTATATGGCCTCAAACAAGCACCTCGGGCATGGTACATCAAAATTGATGAGCATATCGTACAACATGAATTTGTTAGAAATCCATACGATCCCAATATTTACCTCAAAAATTAAGAGGGGAGATTGTGATTTTTGTTGTCTATGTCGACGATCTATTCATCACTAGAATTTTAGTGAGGATGATCGATGCAACAAAGAAAGATATTAATCAATCGTTCGACATGAAAAATCTTAGGCTAATGCACTATTGTCTTGGATTGGAAGTATGGCAGAAAGAGAATCACATCTTTGTTTCTTAGATGAAATATACCAAGACAATGCTTGAGAAATTCAGGATGATGGATTGCACACTGATTGCTACACCTATGGAGAACAGATTACAGTTATCTCATTCAAATCCATATCTTGTGGTAAATGCCACTCTCTATCAGAAGTTGATTGGGAGTCTCACTTACCTAACCTACACTAGACCAAATATCATCTTTACAGTGAGCTATATATCCTCATTCATGTAGGAACCCAAATGTTTTCATTGGAAGGCAACAAAGCACATCTTGAGATATCTCAAGGGAACAGTAGATCTTGGTCTCACATTGATGATAGAAAATCCACTTCAGGGTTCGTATTACTTATGGGATCTGGACCAATATCATGGGGAAGCAAGAAACAAAACTTTGTTTCTCACTCTTCTATAGAAGCTGAGTATCATTTTGTAGGTGAAGTTTTCTATGAAGCGATATGGCTACGTCGCATACTGGAAGGACTTGGAATACCATAGGACAAACTAACCACCTTGTATGTTAACAATGAAGGTGTTCTCAAACTTGTTTTCAATCTAATTTTTCATGAAAGAATAAAGCATATTGAAGTACAGGTACATTTTATACGTGAGCATGTCTTGAAGCACAATATCTAGCTTCATTTTTATCTACTATTTGAACAACGAGCAGATATCTTCACAAAGTCACTTGCACATGACAAGTTCAAATTATTTAGAGTGTTCCTCTCCTCATCCCTTGAGACAATACAAAATTAAGGTGGGGAATGTTAGGGTAGATATATTATTACCTTAATTAATTATGCATTGCATATTAGTTTGTTTATTTATTAATTCTTATATGGTTATATTTAATTATAACCATCTATTTTGTTTTATTCAACATACGGGAGTTGTATTGTTTTAACAATACTATTATTTGTATTACTTCATGGTTGTACCTATGCAACCTATTTATTTGTTTATATATTGATTTCTAATATGTATAAATATTGCAGCACATCTTTTGTAATTTGAGTTATTGATTATTAATAAAATCATCCAGGATTATATCCCTGTTTCAGATTTCCAAGTGCATATTTTCCTCCATTCTCATCAATTCCTTTGCTTGAAGTTATTCTTCTCGCAATATCAAATGTACATCTTGGTATCTCTATTGGGACTCCTCCTGTTGTGCACTCTCCTTTATTCAATTGTACAATCTTCTGGCCTAGTTCTTAGACTCTGCACACTTAAGGACATTCCTTCTCTATGGAATTTAATTATGATATCAATTCATCTTCTGTGTTATCATGGCCTTCAGTGACCATTTCTTCATCCTTACATCCTTGGGATGGGACATACATATTTTCACCTCTTTCTTCACTTGGTTACACACTCTCTTCTCTCCTTTTATCTGCATCTATTTTCAGTCTCATCCAATCTTCATTACACTCTCGACTCTCTACCAGGTTTCTCATCTCCCTATTGGCTCCTTTTTCCATAAGATCTCATCACCTCCATTAGTATTCTTTTTCCTCCTCCTATCTGGTATTTACACCATTAAGCTCCTCTAGCTTCTTCTACAACATCTTTGCAACTATTACATATGACACGTCCCTTCCCTTCAATACCATATTTAGTACTATTGCACTCTTAAATATTTTTATATTATCTATCCACATTTCTTCACGATGGAGAAGAAAAACTTCCATGCTAGCTACCTCATATTCAACAATCTTCCATATATTCCATGTCATTTATTTCCCACATGAATATAACCTCACTTTGATACCACTTAATGATGAGGGATCCACCGGGTACTCCTCGATCCTACCTACAGAGTCATGCAACAAACTAAAAATGGTTAAAATTTCATCTATTCCCTCATGGGCCTTTACAACATCTACAAATCAAGTTCTCTCGTGGAGCTTATACAAACTTCTATGTTGATCTCCTATTAACTTAACCTAGACTCGACTTTGTGCTCACAATCACATGTAACAACCTTGTCTCTAATGGACGAAAAATATTATCCACCTTAACAACCACAAAATGATGAAATCACCCCCTTTTATAATTTCACACCCTACTATTTTCCCATTCCTCTTTCCTTATTTGAATTTTCATTGGGTGGGTTAGCTCCTTCTAGACGATTCCAGTTTTTCTTGCTCATTTTGTAATTTAAATTTGAGTTCCTCTACTTGTGCCATGTCATCTAGTCATTGAGTTCCTCTAACCATTAAATCTTGTCCCCATCCATCTCAAATACCTTCTGACATCCTTTTCTTCTCTTCTAACTAGCCATTCTACCACACACTCCTTTTCTTATAATCCTTTCCCATGCCTTAGTTCACTTCGGTCATGCACTAATTGATTTTAGCATTACCTTTTTCTTTCCTCCACGTAATAACTCTATACCTTTGGGCCTTCTCAAAAATCTCTATGTCTTCTATTGAGACTTACGCCACCACCAAGTATGTTTATTCCTTCATCTCGTGCGTCTTTCACAACTTCCTTACAAAAAACTCCTATAGATTCCTTTTGTACCACTAGCTTTCCATCTAGAGCAAAAATGTATTCACACACTCCTACACATCCTTATTTTAAATGTCACTCTTTCCACTTTTCGTTTGCAAACCTCTCATGTATTAACCCCCTTTCATTTCCTTTTCAATTCTTCCTATACTCAGCCTACTTTCTTAATGTTGCACTAAACCTCCTTGCACACTCCTTTCTTCCTTACACTACATAAATCTATCCTAGCACTCACCATACTTAGCTTGAATTCATGCAGGATTACATTGAACCTTGGATGATCCTGCATGAATAAGACTATGACATTTTGTCCTTAAAAAGATGATCTAGGTGTTTTATTTCTTGATGAATGGATTTAATGATAATACTATATATTAATGATACATTACGTGATGGATTTAGGTAGGATAAAGCAATCATGTTATCACACCCCATATTTAATGTACTTTTCATCGTAATTTTGTTGGTTGATTAAGTTACAACGATAAATGTCAAAATCATGGTAATGCGACAAATTGTTAATATGATATTGATAATGCAAGTTGAAATGTTTGATCGAATTAATTAATAATGTTATATTTAATAAATATATGTGTATAGTTATATATACATATATCTATTGATATATATATATATATATATATATATATATATATATATATATATATCACATAGATATATGTATATATATGTACACATAAACAAAGATACACACACACACACAGATATATATATATATATATATATATATGTATATGCATATATATATATATATATATATCATTCATTCATAAGTTAATATTAAATGTGCTTCACCATTTGAGTATAGTAATAAAGGTTTGAATAACCACCTTCTGGTTGCATTATTACAAGGAATTTGGTTGTTTGAACTCCGCCATTGTTTACAATGTTTAAGGATGTTTACATTGTTTAATGTAATGTTATTTGGTATGATTTTAAAGGATCATCGGTTAATGTTTGATTTAATACTTGGTCTTATACCACTAAGAAATTAAATTATTTTAAGTTTAAACCACTTGTAGATTGGTCTTAGAACACTCAGCAATCAAATTGGTTATTGTTTGGAAAACATGGTATTTGTGAATGTTTTCGAGGGATCACCTTTTGGTTGCATTCATTAAGTTCAAAATGTATTAAACAAGGTCTTACACTAATTAGCAAGGAAATTGATTAATGTTTAAACCATGGTCATCAAACCCTTGTCATTGGTAATGTTTGTTCATTATTTAAATGCTTGGCAACATGGTCTTGGACCATTTGAATGTCATGCAAATTCGTAAGCTTTTTAAATAGCTATTTTGGAAGGAGGTTTTGGGTTTAGTGGCCATGATGTGGCACTAGTAGTTTTTAATGCATTAAAAGAAATATGGTTCCTTAGGAACAAAAAAAATCCTTAGGAAGCTAAAACATGCATGTTTCTCCCCATTCACATTTTTGCATTGGTGTTATTTGTGGTCTTGAGCTAAGAATGAAGGTTTTTGTGGAGGAATTTATGGAAATCTATTTGGAATGTATACATACAACCACAAATATATTTTTAAAGGCATCTTTGTATTTAAAAGCATTTTCTGGTATATTTTGTGTAATTTTTGGTGGGCATTCAGGTTACATATGTAAAGGAAAATCAAAAGAAAGCATATGAAAACCAAGCATGGGTTTTTATCACTCTTATTCTTATTGTTTTTAATATGAAATTTAGAATACATTTTGGTTTATTAATTTGGAAATATTTTTTGTTTTTAATATGAAAGGTGGAAATGAAAACAAGATGAAAAGTTGGAAAATAAATGGGTTTTGGTTGTAGATCTAATTTCAAGATTCACATGTTAATTTTGTGTTTTGGGTGTGTTCTTTTATTCAAAATCTGTGTATGAAGGATGTGAATATGATTATTTATTTTCAAAAAAATCACAGCTCATCAAGAGATCTGTTGTTCTCTTTTTAATATTTTTAATGATTTAGGGTTTTTTATTCAGAAAAGAAATATAGGATGTTATGGGTTTTCGTCGAATATATTTGGGTTATGTTGGAGGATTAAGATTGTTTATTAAGGATAGTTTTTTTAGCTCTTATCAAGCTCACCATTTTTGGATGGGTTAATGTGTTTCATTGTGTAAGCATAGAGTTGTGTTGTTTATGTTTAGTCATCCTTTGGAGATGTTAGCATTATTTCTTTCTAGGTTCTTAAAGTACTCGATGGTTTTTGGTGTGTTTAAACTACTACGAGCTTACTATTTTTATCTGTGCATCATATCTTGGAAGCACGAATAATTATATCTCACCATATCTTTCTATTTCCATTAACATTTTTAGGTATCTGATCATTGTGGGTTGTTGAATGAGAACTATTTATCTTCTTTAAGTGTGTTATTATCTTCTCTTGGTATAAATATTTCTCTGGTTTTAGATGTGATATAATGTGATTTTAATCCTTCTTGAAGATGTAGGTGTTATTTGATTTAGTTATTGTTGCACATGAGTGTATGAGTGTATTTAGTTCATTCATAAATTTGAAAAATTAGTTATTAGAAGGAACCATTTTTTATATTAGGTAAAATAGGGTTAAGGGGACCCTACCCCATACATAACAAAGCTCCTAAATAGATCAGATATTCAATATCATCCCAACCAAAAGTATATAAAGGACAATATAAAAATTATCATAATAGATAGCCAGTACAATTAACTAATAGCAATAAAAACATAGAACTAACAACACTAGACAACAACATATTAACAACCATTATTTTTTCATATTCTCCGAATTGGCCAACAGATTGGCCCATTCCTTAGCTAGTACTTCAATGTTTTTACCAAGGGTGGCTAGATCATATTCATATATTTCCAATTTCCTCTTCTTCAAGTCCACTTACTCATCACATTGCATGTAGGAATTAGCCAATTGTCCAAGAGTTTGAAGGTGTTGTAAGGTGGATTTGACAATGAGAATAATCCACTCAGTGATATTTTGAAGTATAGCCTTGAACTGATCCATATCACTATTTATATTCTTTCACTTTTCTTACAGAATCTCTATGCTGCCACAATTTATGACTTTAGCCGCATCCTCAACTTTCATCTTCATTGTGTGTGATTCATTAAGGATAAACTGAATAGTGATTTTAATAAGCATAGTATCACTTTTAACCTCTTTAAGGTTTGTTGTCAATTTAGCAAGATCAAATCTTTGTACAGCCATTTCTGCAAGACTAGCTCCCTTTTCTGCACCCCCTTTTCCATGCACTTCCATTTGGGTTTTCTTTTTGGTGTCGACAATACCTACCTCCCCTGTTTGCTTGTTTTACCCTTTTCATTCTCCTTAACAATTATCACCTTCTCCTTGTCTTGTTTCAGGTCTTTTAGGCCCTGAACAAATTCAAATTCAACTACATATTGATCATCCCATCCACTCTCCTCAGGGTATTCACTAGTCTCTTCCTTCTCAGAGTTATTTTCATCTTTCACCGCATATTATTCAAGGAATCAAGATAGGATACTAACCCCATTTATCTTTTTATCCATATCCATGGTAGATCTCTTCACAATGGCCATAATAAAACCATGATGTTGTGGGATATTGATTTTTCTTTTTTATACTGATTCAGGGTAATACATAGAAAACGCAACATAAAGTAAGGAAATCTAAAACTATGACCATGTCTGAGAAAATTGAGCATTAGCATATGGTATGAATAGATACATTTGTGATGAGCCTCAAGAGTGATAAACTAGATTAGGTTAAGGGCCACTTAATTGAAAGGGGGAGGAAGGGGAATCCTAAGAAAACCAATAAAATGAGGGGTGATTTTTTCCTTACCTCGCAAAAATAACTTCATTTCATCTACAGAATCCTTTTATATTAAACTCCTCACTGAACTTTTTTGTTAGCAATGATTATTTCCTTTTAAGTTTTACTATTTGACTTCTTTTAATGAAATTTGGAAAACTAACAAGATTTTAAAGTTTTGATGTTATTCCTTACCTCTACATTAAGTACGAGAATAGTAAATATTGAGTAGGGAATGAGGAATGTATACACTATTTGATCGTTAAATGTCAAGATAAATTAATCATTTGTTAGTAAATTAAAAGAATAGATAATGAGTTAATTTATGTTCATTTATCATAACATAACGGTTTTATATTGATGAATCTTAACTTTTTGATATTATTCTTTGTGGAAAGTATGAATGGAATTGAAGGATGCAAAAGTAAACCCTATTTTTTGATTATTAAGTAATGAATATTTGCAATAGCATGTTACTTTTACAATTTAAAAGTTATGTTTTCCAGTTGAAATCTTGCACTAAAATAGTCCCTTACAATATGAATAAGTACCATTTCATTTTGAGCATGATATAGATATATAATTAATAAATTGGGGATTTTATATGTTTATAGTTAAGTTAACATTAACATATTCTATTATTTCATTTAAATACAACAAGAATATGATTTAGTAAACTCATGTATGAGTTCTTTGAACTGACCCATATATACATTTTCTCTCTCCTACAGTTTGCAGGATGGAATGACATTCATGAGGTGACTAATTGCATTGTTTACGCATGATTATGTCATGTGATATTTGTTTAAAATCCGATAAGGATTGTTGTATTTATTTGTTAACACAAATGAACTATCTTCGCAAGTTGATTAATGGGAATTTTGCCTAATGTGTTATCATGATGAATTGTATATCATTATTTATGAAAATAAGGGTATATTCCTTATTAAGTTGAATAAAATACTTGGTTGTTTTGTAACTTATTTTGTTGGATATGAAAGTATTTATACAACTGAGTATAAATAAAGTTAATTGATATTATGATATGCATTTATTACTAATTTTATTGATTCATTTGAGATGAACAAATATGTTGAATGAGGAACATATAATGCTAAGGAAAAATTTATAGTAAAAATAACTTAAATTTATTATTGTACCTTATGGAATTAAACATAGAATATTCATATTAATTAATGAACTTATGAGATTGAGGTATGTACTTAATAAGTAACGTAATGGAACAACTTAATGTGGAACATGGTTAGTAAACTTATATTTAATGAAAAATAATACATTGCGTTAATTTGAAAAGAGGAACTGATGAAAGATAGTAACTCATTGAGTTACTATAACCCTCTTTCGAGAAACTAATATCATGTAATGATACATTATAACATGTCGTAAAGATGAACTTAATTACTTTATCTTCCATGGATAACTAAAAGTGTAAATGAAGTGTAGGTATTATGTCTCATCATCCTTTCGATAGTATCCCACCCATGTCAGACTTAGGATGGCTACGAGAAGGATAGTGAGGACGTAATGATGAAAATTATTATGTGGTCACTATCTTTCCCATAGGGATCCTAAGGTGGAACTGATAGGATCCTTTTAATCAGTAAGGGTGAGCCATGGACTCTACTTCTTCAAAACTAAAACTTAAATTATTAAAAAATGAAATGAAATCTAGATAACTATGTAGAGATGGTTGTGTGGTGATGGAAGACAAGTTTCGTTGACTTGTGTGCAGTCACAAAGCTAAGCTTGCAAAAAAATACTTGAATCTTTGGCCAAAGTAGTGTAACTAGTTGATTACATTGTTTGTTCACCATTCCCCTAATTCACTGTGTCAGATACTGGATGGAATGTAACTTGGATGTCTTTCTAGGTAGACACTTAGGAGTTACACATAGTTCTCATAACCTGCTAAAGGTTTAACCAAAAGTATACAAGTTATACACACCCTGGTAAAGTGAATTTAAGGGAGATCAGGAAGATCCAGCAGACCCTTACAATTGCATAGGGTTATCATTTGTTATCAAATGGATTGTAAACATATAATTACATTATAATCAATTACTACAAGCCAAAATTAGTGAAGGCATTGATTGTAATTAAGGGGTTTGTTTTTACAAAAACATCCCTTAGTTTGGACGAATCATAACATGGGTGTTACAAGTGCCCCTAAGTGTAGGGTTCTTATAGACAACAGTTCTACCATGATGCTAGAAATTGGTTTTCATTATCCTACTTATCCAAGGCACCATAAGAATAGTTTTCACCATTAGATGAATTGTTTTCTTTCTCTTTTCAATTTTTTACATTTTTTTTTCATTTGATAGCACTTCAAAGAGATTTTCACTAAAGGATGTTGGTTTCTAAAGTATATGGATTAAGAAATCTATTAACTCTTGTGCATAGTTTTTGATCATATTGATCTTATCTCAACTACATCTATCATGAAATTTATATCTTCCTAATATTCATAAGGTCTTGTTAAAATCCCCTCTAATGGAGGATGTTTCTAAGGTTATTTTTTTGAGAGGTTTATTACATCAAGGATTTGTGTTTCTTATGTAGTATTGGAGGAATTGGGTGGTGATGGAATATTGGATGGGTTGGGTGGTGATTGAGGTAAGTGTAAGGGGTTGAATGAACAAAAAATGCACTTACAAAGTTTGAATTTGGAGCATCACACATGGGTCATATTTATTAATCCTTTTTGGAAAGACAAGATGACTTTGGGAAAATTTAGTTGAATTATTTTGTAAGACATCCAAAATATTTTAAAAAAATTGTAAGACATCCAAAATATTTAATAAATTTTGATTCACCTACAAGTTGTGTGAAATCAAAGGTAAAATTGAGTTCCTTGTCTACTAGTGCCTCAAAAAGGTTTTCAGTATGGGATGTTGGTATTTTGCTTTCTTGATTTTTATATTGATATAGATTAGGGAACTCATTTTCTTCTCTAGAATAATTTTTGCATCTAAATTGATTTCAAATCTCATATTGTGGTCCTTGAGCAAGGTACCATTTATGATTCTCATGAATTCAACACATACCTATATTTTTCATACAAAATTTAATAGGTGTGTGAATTTTGACCTAGTAAAATATTACATATGTATCAAAGGCACATATAATAGTGTCATGAAGGAAGTGGGAATGAGGATAGGCGTGGAAGGTTGATAGATTTTCATCCTGAGGTTTCATACCCGAGAAGGACAATGTTATGGACTTAGCCATTTTGACATACACGGGATAAAAATAGGATGTAGTACATAGAATGCATTGGATAAGAACATGAAGACTTGTAAAGGCTATTTTTGGAATATGTGGAAGATCAAGAGTCATGCAGAGTCTAAGATAATAATAGGATTAGAACTGAAGTTAATTATAAATAATCTATTATTAGGTGAAGCTTGCATGCTTCATAGTTATCCTTGTAGTAGCGCATAGCTATTTTTAAGCACGCAACCTATTTTGAGAACACATGGGAGGTGAAGGGAAATTCCCCACTACCTATATATATATGTATGTATGTATGTATGTATGTATGTATGTATGTATGTATGTATGTATGTATGTATGTATGTATGTATTGATTTGCATGGATTAGAAAAGAGACCGAGATCTAGATTGTAACAAATTTATGTTGTTTTTGTATGTTTGTGTGCATGACTTTGTAATGATGCTTATGGTGTAGTCAGCTTCTTTGTTTTGGGATCATTTAATATAATGGATCATTATGGATAGATATTAATTGTTGATGTCTCTCATCATGGTTATTGTATGGTGAATCTGGTATTAATCCTTATGCGACCTATATGTTTTACATATTATGTGTGTTTCCAAATTGAACTCATGGATTTGATTGTTAGAATGGCATATACACTTTGAGTTTGTTTATTATGAACATGCATGTTAGCACCATGGTAAGACAGTAACAAAGAGGGACATAGTACCTTTGTGTACTTTGGGTGAGTGTTCAGATATGTCTAAGTGAATTTCCAACGTGCCTATGGTTTTTTAGTGGGAAAATAAGACTACATTTTGGTTCTGTGTCGGGATCTCTTTTCGAACTATTTTCCACAATGTTGCATGATGATGGCGTATTGGTTGACTCTTCCGTCTATTGAAGATTGGGTGATTGACTTACAAGACCAGTTTGCATGAAGATATGGTTCTGGGACCTAATTTTAATGTGCCTACATGGGTTAAGAAACATATTTATCATGTGTTTTATGAGATGTTCTTTTATTGCTTTTCAATAGAGTTGTATGATTGGTTGTCATCATATACATCAAAGAAAAATTGGAGTTGTAGACCAAGGATTTAGATGTAAGAATAGTATCAGGATTTTTTTTTATGTAGACGAACCTTGGACACGTGTTGTAGATAATTGGTGGGATGGTGTTTGTGTGTAGTTATACTTTGGAGTACGATGTGTCAAATTATTCTTTTCTGGAAGTTGATGAGTTTGAATTTTTGTAGAATCCCAAAGGATCTTACATTTGTGTTATTCCTTTGTCCATTAAGATATTGATGATGGTGTTGAGATTAGAGTGCCTCCCTATGTCTAGCTAAATATACCACAACCTGTAGGGGTAGGATACGGTGTGGTGAAATATGGAAGACCTTATGATAGAAAGGCAAAGAGAAGAGAGGCGACTTAAGTATAATGAAGTGTGGTAGAGGGAATTGGAAAAACAACGTGATATTGATGAGTCTATGGAGTTGCGGAGGATGATGTCTTTGGAAGGATTTAAGGCTCATGTGGAAGACATGGATCTAGAGCATTAGGATCTCCCCCACTTAGGCAAGTGTAGTAGATAATCCCCTTGTAATTCTGATGAGAGCGTGTTAGAGAAGAAAGAATAAGGAACGCAAGTGCACATTTGATCCCACATGGTGAACTAGCCCTTTCGTTTGGTGTTATAGTTCTAGAAGTAATCATTAATCAGAAATCAAGTGTAGGTAGTCCAGTACCTTCATGTAGATACCATTTTCCTTTGAATAAAGAATTGAATTAGATAACACATTCATCTATGGCAGCACATACATCATCTTTTTTATTTGGAGACCTGAATGGAGGAAAAAAAATTTAGCACACCATCAAGACAGAGTGTTGATGTGTAGACCCACTGGAAATACATCTTACAGGTGCAGAGTACTAAAACTTTGCAAACTAGTTGGTGTCTAGTTTAGCACAACTACTGGGATGTAGGGAAGTATTGTCTACTAGGGCCTCATGTCCCACGACTTGAGAGTTAGGTGACAACCAGGAGGGTCAAGATAAATCCTGGATCAGATGGTTCAGGTGGTCAAGGATATATCCTCGATCCAGGAAAAGGGATACTAGACATGGAGGATCGCAACAACCATTACATCAACCTCAATAATCACAACAGTCAGACCTTCAGTATTTTTATTATGAGATTTACACTTCACTTTTTTGAGTATAGAGGTGTGGAAGATGTAGATAGAGCATGTGCATAAGTATGAGTTGATTGTGGCATAGCTAAAAGAGTAATAACTTCCTGACAAGAATATCAAGTCAATTTCCCACCACTCTTTCAAATGCACGCACACATAGCTAGTACAGGAAATTATGATCCACATCATACTAAAGTCGCAATATGATGCATTATGCGCTACTATCATTTTTAGCTGAGTTCCACATACCATGTGTTTGAACATAATAGAGTATTAGTATGCTTGAAGGACATTAAGTAAGCACTCTATTTGAAAGTGTAAGAGAATATGACCCATGTGTTTTAATACCTTCTTATGTAAACTCTCCTATGAATATGTCATCAGAGCTAACGTGTACAGTGGTTTGTAGGAGGCTTGTTAATGCCATTTCAGATAGCGCTTTGTATGAGAAAAATAGATAGGGTAAGGGTGAGGAGGAATACCTGTGAATGAAGGTGGAAGGTAGAGTGTGCACGTTCTGATTTCCCAATCTAGTGTTGATTGCGAGAACTTCCTTTTTGCTAGGAGGAACTACCTGTGAATGCAAAACAAGACCACAAGAGGAATATTAAACAATATATGTCAGTGGACTACCTAGTGTATGCTAGATCCGGGAAGTGTGATACTTCCTAGATGGTTGTCAATCCACTGTTTAATACAATTTAATGCAAGAAATAACATAAGATAAACAACATCCTATTGTAGTTGATATGATTTAGGTATCTCATTCAAATACAATAAGAAAATCTAATCTAACAGGTAAGGTTATGATCAGATCTGGAGGTTGGGCAGGTAGCCAAGGTGACTGGAACAGGTCAGGATCAGGTTTTGGATGGTTTGGGCTATTTGGGTGAAGGTTATTAGGTTGTTGTTACAGGAAGAATTACCAGATATAGAGATCGACGTCAGTCTGATATGACCGATGTCGATTGAGAGAAAACCGACGACTAGGTTAACCAAAATCAGTAGGGTCGAACAGATAGAAGCTCAATAAAACTTGGTTTTGGAGATTCTCTGTGATTGCACAGAGAATGGGAGAATGAGGGTTAGGTTGCCAAAGAAGCTAAGAATGCTCGGATATGTCTGGAGTCAATTATATGGAGTTGGGAGGTTGTAGGTGGTTAGGTGGATGGATTGACAGGAGGGTGGGAAATGATGGGATACAAAGGAGACTCGGAGTCTCAAACAGAGATAAAGAAACTGATCTAAATAAGTATGGAAAGATGTAGATCCAAATGCACTTACTTGTATTTGTAAACCTGGTGGTTAGATGGAGGTGATGGTTGATCCGTGAAACTGGTGGTCAGTGTCATGGTAGTGCTTCCTGAACGTTACCGTGAATGCTTAACCTTCATATCAATCTTGTGTTGGTTCAGGATGTTTGGATGTGCGAGAGGGCTCTGGTTCGTGCTTGCATGCAAATATCTCTCTCTCTCAAACTCAAATAATTCTTCCAACCTCTGGAACAAGGTTACTAAAGTGAATATATGGTAACCAATGATGATTTAGGTTAACCGGAGTCGGTTGATGGTTAATTGGTGTCGGTTAAGGTGGGAAATCCTAGGTTACCAAAACAACAGATCTTGGCTATCTTTTGACCAGTTCTGTACGTTGGTTTTGGGTCTAAAATGGTATTTTCCACGTAAGTAAGTGGACATGTTGTTAGAGAAAGAATATGCATGTAGTGTTAGGGTTAGACCAAGTCTCATTTAGTTATGGTAAGTAGAGATTGAGTCCTAGTTAAAAGGAAACATTCTAAGAATAGGTCTATGATGAGGTGTCTAGGTGATGTGATGGGGTGAGGTGTCTAGGTGAGGTGGAAATTAGTTTAATTAAGGTAATTAAATAATGAATATTGTGAGAATGGGCATTAATTTAATTGTAGGTAATTAAATTAATATACATGTGGGGTAAAGGGGGAGTGTGACCCAAATTTGGTGTCTACATTTTGCCCCTTTTTGTCACGTAGCTTGTATTGGTAAGCGACGTTGACAAAAATAGGAAGTGATTGCCCCATGTGTAGGTGAAGGTGATCCCCCTCAAACTAGGAATTGATGAGGTGTTATAAATAATTGGTGAGTTTTGATAAATGTGTAGTTGGTGGAAGTGAAGGTGATCCCCCTAGGGGAAACCATGGTCTACTCAGGAAATAAGGATGAGGGTGTTGGGATAATGAAATCGGTAATAGAATGGTTTGATAAATGTGTAGTTAGGTGGTCAAGGAAATAGGTGAAGAGGGTATAGGCCAGGGTCAAATTGGGAAAGGGTAATGGTTAAATTGGGTAATAGGTAATAGGCCAGGGTCAAATTGGGTAATGGGTAATGGCAATCAAATGCACACACACGTATAGATTGCAACATGGTACCAGGTTGAAGAGCTTGCAAACTCTACATCATCCAAGGTCGATAGGTTTATCCAAACAAGGGTGAAGTGATTTAGGTATCCAAGGCATAGGATATGGTCCAGAAAACACAATGTAGGTTAGGTGCAGGAACGTTTAGGTATGTTTCAGTACACCAAAGGTTTGGTCGGGATAAACGGCATGGCAATAGGAAAGGTATGGTCATTAGGCTAAACAACATGGGTAACAACATCGCAAGGTATAGCGAGTACACAAGGTCAATAGTCACACCAAGTAGGTCAGGTCTAGGTAAATAGGTCATGGCACGGGTAAGGCCAAGGTATAGGTAAAATAACAAATCCTGAGATGTAACTAAGGAAATGTAGGGGTAGTTTGGGCTTGTAGGTAGGTTACAATAAGTGTGGGTAAGGTCAAAGGGTATCAGGAAATAAGGAGTTGAGGTCAAAATGGGAAAAATGGGGTAAAAATGATAGTAGCAGGTAACCGATGCCGGTTAAAACTTAACCAACGTCGGTTTGGTATGACCGACATCGGTCAAATCAGGTAGGGTTAATAAAAAGAAAAATCCATATTTTACGGATTCATTTTAACTTGTTGCTTTGTGGGAAAATGACAGAGCAGTGAGGTAAAAGTTGGAAAGTGACAAGATGAGACAGAGAGCTGAGTTGGCGAGCCTCATAGTTGGTGATTGGCATTCGGTAGGTGGGTCCACGAGATCGATTGGAGCCATTTGATTGGTTGCGAGGTGAGGAGTGGATTTGGTGATGGCGGAGGTGGGAGAGGGTTCAGGTGGACCACTGACACAACAGCCAGATGTACCACCATGCCGATGACACACGAGATGAGGTAGGATTCAATCCTCTTCTGTCATTTGGTTAAAAATGATGTTTTAAATTGGTTTTATTTTGCATGGTAAAAAAGGGGGGTTTGGGTGGAAAATGAATTTGCATTTGTAGGTAAAAACGAAATGAAATGAGGGAGGGGGGGGTTGTATCCTAGATAGTGTAAATAGGGGTGGGAATGAAGTGTAGGGTAGGTTTTGGGTAGGGTAGATTAGGTGTTTTAGGTTGTTTGTGAGAAAAATTTGATAGGTGGGGGGGTTTGTGGCGCGTCACTTTTTAGGGAGATTCGCACGACAGGGAGACCGACTGAGGGGATGTCGGTCAGGGGGGATTGGCGTCACTGAGGGGGATGTCGCGTTGGCCTCATTGAAAGGGATGTGGCTGACATCGGTCAAGGGGATCTGAGATGACCGACACCTGTGAAATAGAACTGGTGTAGGTCGAGGAAAATTGGTGATGGTTAAGGTGACCGACGTCAATTAGGGATGATGAGAAATGTGGGAGGGAAATGGTAGGGGGAAGGAAATTAGTCAATTGAGGGTTAAGGGAAGGTGCCACTAAAATATGTAGGGAAAAAATTGATGGGAAAATGGGTGTTTGGGTGATGGTGGGGGGGTGGAAATTGAAGTAGAATAAGGGAGAATAGGTGTAACAGTACACTAGGAAAAAAGGGGTAGTCGGTAGGGTTGTGATTTGGGTAGGGTAGTGGTTTGGGTAGGGAAATAGTTATGTCATGTAATAGATGTGTTGGGTAAAAGGTATGTTAGGTATGGTCAAGGCTAAACAATGTTGTGGTTTGTTGGATGTAGGCTAGGGACCAGCTGCGGATGAGGGATAGAGTACCGCCTCTGTTGCTAGTGGTATGGTCTGAGTGTGACCGCAGAGGAGTGGAGGCATGTGACAGACATTGGCCTGATTGGGATCTGACGTTACAAGCATATAGTTCGAGATCTGAGTTTGATGGTTGCACTCATCAATAGATGGGATTCAGCAACCAATACATTCTGCTTACCGATGAGTGATATCATTGTCACCTTGGAGGATGTATACAAGATCCTATAAATTCATATAGTGGGAGAGCAAGTTTATTTTATTTCATCAGAGGCATCAGAGGAACTGATAGTGGCAGTGTTTAGAGAGGTGATGGTGGAGTTGAGATACCATAGCATGATCCTGAGCTATGGGGAAATGTATGTGGCCCATCCTCAAGAGATGAGGTTGGTTGTCCTGATCATGGAGGCAGTGTGTTGCTTTGCATTTATAGATGTGGAGGGTGGGAGATTCCCATGAGTGCTGATGGGGGTTCTCCATGACATGATGGAGGATAGGACATGTTTTGCTTGGGCACCAGAATTCTTGGTGTAGTTATACAGAGAGTTGGGCTTATGGGAGGCTACGGACGTTTAGTTTGTGTTGTACCTTTCTTTTTCACTGTTGGGCATACGATAGCACATCATATGTGTGTGCATCCAGTTGGTTTTCCCCAGACTTGATGCATACGATATGGGCTTGATCTGAGTAGGTTACAGGCATTGGGTACCTGTTAGGGGAGATCACATGAATGCTAGGGCTACACATGATGTAGCATATTACAAGCATGTGCTAGAGGGATTATCAGGGGTTAACATCATTTGTAGGCCATATGTTGGCTTCCCTTCCTACAGACACATGGCAGTGGAGTTAGATGAGCTACAGCTACTCAGATAGATAGAGGGATGCTGTCCCGGCAAGCACAAAATGATACCCATTGTAGATAGGGTCAGACAACAGTTTGGGCTTCCCCTAGATGTGCCTTTATCCATTCCCATAGTATCATGAGAGATGACGTGGAGAGGCCTATGCCTTTACCACAACTGACTGTGTCTCAGCAGGGCAAGAGGAGCACGTGGTGGAATGACAGATTGATGACGTCGGGGTTATTGATAGATAAAGGTAGTGGTGAGCGGTGTAGCTACATGGGTAGCACCACCGAGGCCAGGGTAGCCTGACCTAGCCACTATTACAGTTCAGAGGGACACATTATAGGGGCAGGTGGTAACCATATTGTACATAACTTGGAGTATTACAGGGGAAGCTTACAAGTTCATAGGCATAGGTTCCTGTACGTACCTAGAATTGTAGTGTACTGCCGGAAAGATGTTACACAGGTGCCCCAATGATGATACAAATCTCCTCGTAAGGTGTTCGGGATCCGGAAAAGATCTCTAAGTGTGCGTTAACATCTCATATGCCCCGCTCTAGCCTCATGCGTGCTTTTTTTTTTCCTTTTACCCCTCTTTTCTTGGCCTTTTTCTTTTCAGTGATGAAACCCGCCGCCCAAGAACAAGGCAATGCAGTCTCATAACCGCTGCCCTGCTCAGGGCAATGGTCATTTATGCGTTTTCCAGAATACTCTTTTAACGATCGACGTCAAACATAAATCTTCAACATTTCTACCCAGCTTTCTTTCACCGCTGCTGGGCTTTGCATTTATGGGTCTGGTTCCCCTATGAATAGTGTTTTGCCATTGTTTATAGTTTAAGAGTTCTATTTAGTTTTTACCCTCTGGGTAAATGCAAATGATATAAATAGTTGGCTTGTGCTTCAAGCAAATGGCCCCTCAAATTTGCCTCCGAATTTCTCTTTGCAATAGATTTAGTATTTCAATTTCTTACTTAGAGTTCTATTAGTTTCATGTTCATTGCATGCAATAGTTAGTGTCTGTTTTGTTGTTTAGGAAGCCATTCATATCCATCTTGTTTCAGGTGTTGTTCATCATTGTTCCATCCAATCAGCATTGGCAGTAGAATAGCTTCATTTCTAGAATAGGAAGCCATTAAGAGTTACGGGTTTTGTTCTATCAAACATGGATAGATTTCAAAGCTCTCGGCACGTTTCATGTTGCATGACTCGCAATAAATCCCGCTAGGAATTGCATAAGCCAAGCTCTGTACTCTTGCATGCTATCCCTCTCCTACTCGCATTGTATTCAGTCTGTATCTTGAAGCTGCCATTGTGTCCCAAGTATCTTTACTTCTATTGATGCTAGCATATACATACTTTTCTGGATCCATGTGAACATGAAGGAAATGAGGAAATCACACTAAGGGGACAAAGATGCACATACACCATCTAGATTCGCCACTGTTCTGTGGAATTCCAGGTTCTAGCTTTCAAAGTTCTAAATTAGAATCATATCAAATAGAGTAGTTAATTATCTTTATTTCAGTTAAAAGTTCACTTTTGATATCATCCGGGGAAGTTGTGGGGATTGATATTTTCTGAGAGACTATGATTCATTCCTTACTTGTGAGGTAGGATCGACAGTATTGCAAATCAGATTAGATCAGTTATTTCAGATGTTTAGGAGTAGAATCTACAAATTGCACAGACAAATAGCTATACTCAGGTTACTCTTGTTTGTTTTAAATTATGATATTAGATTAGCTGTCAATTTTCTAGATACTATTAAAGTAGCTACTCTTTTAGATTTCATTCAAATACATTCATCAGAAAATACAAAAATATAGAAGATCATATATGCTATAGTATATATTTCATCGTTCGTTAAATTCACTTTATTACAGTTTAGTTTACAGTTGATTGCATTTTGTATGACAATCACGGGACCTAGAGAGCCCAAAGAATACATATTTAAACCAATAGTTCCTCAACCAAATCTAATCACAACACTAGCTGATATAGATCAAGACCTTAGGATACATGTCTTTCAAGCAATGGAAAACCTACAAGCGTTTAGTGAACAACTGAGAGGGTTAAATATCGAAGATGAAAAAGCTTACACATTTTGGTCAAATCATCCTAGCTATAGACTTCCTTGATAAAATATCTGAATGATTGTATGAGGATTCGAAAGAGAACAAGTATTTGGTTGTGATCCTTTAGTTCCACAACTTGACAAAGGATACCTCCTCATTGACATAGACACTAGCTTACGCATTCAAGTTTCCAGAACACCTATAAGGTATTCTGAGAAAATTATACAACTTCTAGTTCTAAACATAGATGCTAAAAAGGTGTATGATTACTGGATAATCAGAAGAAGGGATTGATTCTTCACATGACTGTAACAGGCCCACAACAACCACAAACTCATGGTTGTGATCCCCAAGTCCCACAAGCCAACGGGCCTACAAATCAGTTAATTATCGATATTGGTTTACGAATGTTGGTATTTAAATCCTCACCACTCCTGTCAGATATCATAACGCAGTTCTCCATATTAAATATAGAAGCCAATCAATCTAATATTTTTTGGGCTAGACCGGAAAATCACCCATAGTTCACTATGAATCCACTACACCTCCCATCACCATTTTCATGACCTTGTCTGGAGATATATACAAAGCTCCAACAGGTCACTTCCACACATATCCAAAAACCAATAAATAGGATCTCGACAAAGCTCGACATTGATTGGAGCCTCCAAATAGCTATTATATCTGAACGATCCATTACACCAATTCAGGTTAGGAGGGCCTTATTTGCCTTAGATTCACAAATTCCATTATTGTATATTGAGGATATAACATTACCTAATTAGTTTTCCTGTATCTATTTATATTCCACATTCACCGGCCATCTCGGCACGACCTCGGGAGGTCAGGTACAAGGAAGAGATACTTGTAGATTCCCATGCTCACATGTCACTTTTCCATCGTACAGTTCCCATGTAACAGACACAAGTGGTAGCCCTGCAGGCCTAAGTTACACAAGGATAGGTACCCACATAGGGTGGGGATGGTGACGAGGGGTAGGTGGCTACCTTACAGGTACAAGTAGAAGGTATGTAGGGTGATTTTACCACTACACAAGCTCATATTGTGGCCCTAAAGGCCCAGGTCACAACACAGACACCCTTACAAGCCTAGGGAGAGGCTCCCATATTACAGGAAGTAGTAAGATAGGGTCCCATGGTCTGGGAGGAGGCCAGGGTTCACAAGTACAAGGGTCAAGGCCATCATTAGCAGGACAGAGCTTGCAAGTTGCTTTGAGACCTATGGCACCACCACAAACTAGAATTCAGTAATACAAGCCCAATAAGACCCTAGGCTGCACTGGCACATCACTCAGTCTAGAACTGAGTGCTCACCCGAAGTGCGCAAAGGTACCAGGTCCCTCTTTAGGGTTGTTGTTGCAAGGATGTTAGCATGATGAAGACTTAACACATTCAGATCCATTACTAATACATCATTCAAGCAATGCATAATCAGATCTAGATCTAGAAAAGAACAGTAATTAAAGGTTAACCATGATGAAAACAAGCACAATACTGAACTGTACACATGAAATAACACCTTGATTCAGTCCATAATCCCCATTAGATTAAATGCAGTAAATACACAGAAGCTTCATTACAATAATAGTAGTATACGCTCATGCATGTAACAGATTTAGCAACAGCATCTCACTATATCTCCATGTATGCACATATATATCTCTACTACACAGTTTACTACATACTTATAAGGGTGGGGACTTGCCCTTCACCACTTATCTAATCCCAAAATAGGTCACATGCTATTACTAGCCCCGTGCCATTACAAAAATAGCCACACATGCAAGTGTGCTAACAATAGACTACTGTTAGTTAACTGACAGTAGTAGATCTATTTCCAGCCTGTGTCTATGCAAAGTGCTTCATAGCTGATCCTCCAAAAATAGCCAATGCGTGATGCACAAGTCTCCAATCAGTTTGAGTGCTCCACACGCTATCTCCAAAAATAGATCCTTGTCGTGAAAATGGCTAAGTCCCAAACCTATTTTTGTTCCTCACGCGCATCCTTTCCTTATACTTCCACACCTTTGAATGCACTCTGATCTCCCATGCGAACCTTCTGTATTTTCTTTACTAAGTGCTAGGGTTTGACTGATCAACATTACCCCACACTAGTTGTATTGCCACCCCAGAAATGGTTGTCTCCAAAATGAATCAAAGAATATGAATACAAGAATAGAAATAATTTTATGAATGAAAGAATGTTTTTAACCTGCAGTTCTTCTTCTGCAACCTAAAAAATTAATTCAGGATATTCCTCCTTTATCTCGGCCTCCAAGGTTTGCCACTTAATGAGTGCTTCCTCTACTTTTTTTGGAATGTCCACAGCAATGGACTCCAGTTCATCTTGCGCAATCTCTCCTTTCTCATTCTGCAAGACCAACACAATGCTGGACATTGCAGTCATCCTTCCCTCTAGCAAATCCATCTTCTGCGCAATGAGTTTCCCAAGCTCCTCTAGCTCGATCCTTGTGTGGTTCTTGGGCTGCTGCCAGGGCCTCGCGCTTCTATTTAACCATTGCTAATCTTTCTGCGCAGCCCAATGTGTCATCCTTCATCACTTTCTGGACCTCATTGTTCTCCTCCAGGGTTTTTATTTTGATGAGTGCCTCTGGAGCTGTACAGATGTTCAAGGCTTGGTCTGCCTTCTTTAGTTCTTCCCGTAAGCACTTGCAGCAGTCCTTCATATGATGCAATCTTTTGCATCACTGAAGCCTTTTCTCACTCTACATCTTGTGTTGGATCCTTTGGCACTGACATGCATGCAGAGGTTCATCTTCAAGCACTAAGTCCACTAATGTACTTACATAATGTATTGCCGAAGGAAACGTCTTGGGTACCTTTGGCTCTAAGTGTGGCCTAGCCTTCATGACATTGTCACCAATTTCCTCTGTGATGCTGATAAATACAACATTCTTCTTCTGCGCCAAGTCTCTTTCCTGCTTTAGGTGCACTATCTCCTCATCCTTAGTTTTGATCTCTTCCCTTAGTGCCCTAATTGTGGCAGCTTTGTCCATATTCCACCATCATGCCACCTCTGTCGAGACTTTTACCAATGCATTGCTCACCTGTTCATCTGACATAAGAGTAGGCTTTACTGTTATGTGTCTAGCCTGAGGTGTCTTTTTCAACCTCCTCGACACACATGACTCCTCACACACATCAAAATCTGGTTCATCCATATGCGTGTGCATCGACCATGATAATTTCTTCCTTGTGTGCATTATTGCCATATCTTCATCCATTAATTCCCAGCCATATAACTCCTTTTGTGTCAGTGTGCTCTAGAAATGGGCACAAACAATTTTACCTGTGTCCTCAGCATAACCCATGGCTGGTGGAATGTGCTCCCCACTTGTTCTTCTTGACCTAGGCTACTTAGGAACTTGAGCTTCCAGATTTGGGACTTGTGTTTCTATGTCTTGAGCAGTCTCGATAGTTGTGTCATTTGTTCCTTTTTTTCCTCTTCTCTATCCTTCATTTCTTCATATTTTTGTTCTTATACATTCTCTAGAGGTGTAGGAGAATTAGGGTGCTTTCCTTTGATTCTTCCGCTTCCTCATTCAATTTTAATTTCCTTCTCCTTTTCTTAGTTGTCTCCTTCTGTGGAGAGAGTCGGGATGATCTGTGCACTATTTGCGGAGTAGCACCTTGGGTCCTTGTTCTCCTAAACACTCTCTTGAATCAGATGCTCTCCTTGGACCACATCCAAGTCCTCATCATCCCCCTCTTGTGGTTGCGGTGGTGTAGTTTCACGCTCAACTTCATCCTTATTCATAGGATGTCTTCTACCTCTATGTTCCAAACCACCACTATCCTCATGCTCATCCTCCTCATCCTCTACTTTGATTATCTCTATGGGCTTAGGCACTGGAATGTTCTCCATGGTATGCTTACCCTTTGGCGGCCCTGGGAGTGCGAACTCATCTTCCACATACATGTTTTTTTTAGCTTGGGCTTCAGTTGGAGGTACACAAGTGCTGCTCCAATGTCTCCAATAACCAAACTTACTAGCTTTATGCTCAACACATCTAAGATAAGCCTTTCAATATATGCATTACGTCCTAGATATACATACTTCTTCCTCAGTGTGTGGTAGTCGCAGTCTACCTTGTCTGCATTGAATGTTAGGTGGCATGCGTCTGAGAACCTGTGAACCAATGCCTAAAAATACCTCACTTGTGAAGGCATACAAAGTTTGCACCATGGGCTCCAAGCCCCATCCTTCATCGCAAATCACAGTGATGCAAAAATGTTGGTATACAGAAAACTGAACTGCCTTACCCACCACTGATGGTAAATCCTTTGGTATGTGCCACTCTTCTTTGAATCCCACGTGGAGCCTATCATACCACTTCTCAGCCCTCTGCTTGACTTGTTCGGTCATCAATCCTTCACACAAGTACTTGCTGAATCATTCTACAGGTGACTTGTTCTCCATAGGATACTCCCAGACCTTCTCCTTTGGTCCATCTGGCACCCCGATCTCCATGAATATCAGAGACAACAGAACAACCCCAAAACTGATCTTTCCTCCTGAACGTGCTTCTTCGATGATAGTTTCTGCAATGTAACCTGAAATTTTATAGATCACTCCTTTAGACATCCTTTTAGCAATGTGCAACCACATGGTGTTCACTTGTGACCACCTCTCTTGGTCATTTAATTTTGTCACAAGGTGTGCGGCTGCCTGCACAACTGGGTACTTTTTTAGCTTGTCTATGTCCATGCCACGTAGACCCTTTGTGTACCCCAGCTCCCTCCTAGTCTCCAGAATTGTGGCCTTGTTTGTTAAGTCCTCCTTGAGGTCTTCACCTGTAGCCTTCAACCCTGTCACTGTGGAGATCAGCGCGGCTGAAATACTTACTCTGCATCCTGTAAAGTAGAAGAAGTCTTCATGTACTCTACTCATGAGCCATTGGTACAAGGGCTCATATTTTCTGAAGTAGGGGAGCTCGTATAACTGATATACTCCAATCTTCTTCAATAAATTATCCCCAATGTCATCATAGACTGGCATGTCCTCCACCATGCGCTTATTTGTCTTTGTGTTCAACAGTGCATCCAGCTCCTTATTTTCTATGGTACGATGGTTGTACTCACTTATCTTGCTTCTCCAAATGTGGGAATCCCATTCCTGGCCTACTATAACCCCCTCTGGATATTGCATCTCTGAAAAATTTCTCTCAGGGGTCATTTCTTCTTCCTCCATGACCACCTTCTTCTTTCCCTTAACTCTTGTTGCAACTGCCTTCTTTGGTGTCCATTTCTACCCTACAATCCTCTTGAAAATACTCATCTTTTGACTTCTGCAACGTGCAACTCAAACCCTAGCTCAAATCTTCGTGCCCTAGTGGAAATTGTGTGCCCTAGCTTGGTTGTAACGCATCTGCTTCACTCAAACCCTCCTCCTATGGGAACGAAAGCTTCTCCTTCACACAAACCTCCTTTCCACGTCTAGTTTCACACTCTTCACACCTCAACACAATTTCTTGGCTCTTCACACTTAGCTCTTGTCAAATTCTCTTAATCACAATGGTAAGAATGAACTCGCATCCCATCCTTATATAGATTTTCAAATTTTTGATGCATTTATTGATCCTTCACCTACCCAATGTCCTCTAATTTATTAACCCATTTCATTCGTTCCATGTGGTACATCTTCACACCCCAGTTATAACCTTCTAACGTGCACCTTCCTACCCTCTGGTCACAGACTTCTCTTCAGTGCACTTCCTTGCACCTGAGTACCTTGTCACTGCACCTTCCACTGGTAGTTGTTATGGCATCTGCTTACCTCGTGTTATACCATCCCTTCATCCATCTCCATCTTTGGTCACTTTTTATAAGCAATCCTTTGACTTGAATAGCACCTATAGCAGCTTATTCCTTTCATCATTTAATTCCAACAATCTTGTACCTAGATACCAACAATCCACCCCACACTAAAAGTATGTGCAGTCCTCTACACATAAAAATTCTTCAAATAGTAATTAGCTTCTGGCGCGTAAACGTGCTTATTCCACAACACACCAACTAAATTGACAAAGCATAGCAACAAAGAAGGAACACATTAAGGGAATGCAGAATTGAAAACCTAATCTAAATGGCAATACTGCCTTATTACAAACACCAAGAAGACTTATTTATAGTAGGGCTTCAACCTACTCCCGTTGAAGTAACCGGGTAGCCATGTTCCATCAAGTGCTTCTAACTAGAAAGTGCCTGTTTCAAGGATGTAAGTGATAACATACGGCCCCAACCAATGTACCTTAAGTTTTCCTGGATGGCATGCAAGAACTTAGAGTCATAGAGAAGCACCATTTGTCCAATCTCAAACTTCTTATCCCTTATGTTTCTGTCATGCCATGCTTTCTACCTGGCCTTTTCTTGCTTCTGACTCCAACGTGCTATGGCTCGTCACTCATCCAACTTAATTATCTTTTCAATCCATTCTTCTAAAGCTTTCTCATCAGCTAGACCTCCAGCACGTGCAATACACAAAGAAGGTAACATAAATTCCATAGGAAGAATGAATTCTGCCAAACACTAACTGAAATGGTGTGGCTTTGTTCAACCTTTTATATGTTGTCTGATATGCCCAAAGTACTACAGATACTTTATCATCCCAATCCTTTCTTCCAACATCACATATTTTTGTCAATGTCTGGCTCAAAATTTTGTTGAAAGCCTCAGCAGTTCCATTTTCCTGAGGATGATAGGGTGTAGTCTTATGGTGTGCAATCATGAACTCATCCAATAAAATTCTGATTGTCTCATTAAGAAAATGTGTGCCCCTATCACTGGTCAAACTTAAACGACATCCATACCTTATAATAATATTTTCCCATAGAAATCAGGTTGTTGTAGCCACTTACAGTCCTTGATGGGTGTTGTGTATGCCCATCTTGTCAAATAGTCTATGCAAGTTATAATGTAGCGTGATCCAGTTCTTCTACATGTAGCTGGTGAAATAGGACCCACAAAATCTATAGCCCATTTCTCAAATGGCTCTACGCTAGTAATAGGTCTCAGAGGCATTTCATCTCATTGACCTAGTTTTCCAAGACATTGACAATGATCACATGCCTTACAAAATTCCTTACAATCTTTATATAGGGTCTCCCACCATAATCCAGTGAGTAGAATCTTGCACGCAGTGGCATCACCGACATAGTGGCCACCTGCAATACCACCATGAGCCTCTTCCATAATATATGTGTGCTCATGTTCCAATACACAATGGCACAATACCTCATCTTGCCCAATTTGTACAAGTCACCACTGATTAACATATAAGGTGCGGCACATATAGCAAGTTGTTTCTTCTCCAAGGATTTCATTCCTTCTGGTGTCATCCCTATTCATAGAAAGACAACAATGTCCTCTAGTTCTGATGGCACTCATTGTAACCTGTATAACTGTGCATCTGGCATGGTATCCTCAATTGCCTGTGCTTCTTCTCCTGACTGTATTCTTGATAGATGGTCTGGTCCAGAATTACTTTTTCCTTGGTTTTACCACAACTGTGAAATCAAATTCTTGAAATAAGAGCACCCATCGACATATGTGCCCTTGTAAAACAGGTTTATTTACCAAATACTTCAATGTCATGTGATCTGTATAAAAGATGAATGGTGTAGCTAGTAGGTACTGGTGGAATTTATGTAGCGCATATATCATTGACAAAGCTTCACGCTCTGTAGTTGTGTAATTCTGTTCTGCAGGAGTCAGCTTTCTACTAGCAAAATAGATAGGATGATCTACAATACCTTCTCCAGGTTGAGCCAACACCACACCAATGGCCATGCCAGAGGTGTCAACATGTACATGAAATGGTTGGTCCCATGAAGGAAAACACAGAATAGGCACGGGTAGTAAGTTTCTCCTTTAATGTCTCAAATGTGCGATGCTGCTGTTCTCCCCAGTAGAATGTACCTTTCCCTTTCAGTAACTCTTCTAATGGTGTGGAAACTTTGGCATATCCTTTGATAAACTTTCTATAATATCCTGTATGACCCAAAAATCCATGCACCTCACTTTGACTGGTAGGCTCCCTTAGGCCTATAATGACTGCAACCTTTGCTGGATCAACCAACAAACCCTCCTTGCAAATTATGTGTCCTAAAAGTATCCCAAATGGTGTAGCAAATATGCACTTCTTGATGTTCAAAGAGATACTCAACTGTCTACACCATTCAAACATTAAGCACAGATTGTCACAGTGATCCTTAACTAATCCATACACCATCCAATCATCTAAATATACCTGTAAGAAGTTGTGAATAAATTCCTTGAATGCTTGAACAACTATGTGCAAAAATACAGCATGCACATTTTTCAGACCAAAAGGCATTACAGTATAGGTGAAGCTACCCCATTCCGTAGTAAATGTAGTCTTTTCCTGATCCTCCTGGGAAATCCTAACCTGATGATACCCAGAGAACCCATCTGTAAATGAATAGATTTCACACCCTGCAACGCCTTCTAGTATTTCCTCAGTGAATGGCATAGGAAATGGATCAGTTACACATGCAACATTCAGCTCCCTGTAGTCCATGCATATCCTAATCCGTCCATCCTTCTTGATACTGATCACCATTGGACTAACCCATTCTGACTCATCAAGGGGCTTGATAATCCCAAACTTCAACATTTTATCAATCTCTTCTTTGACCTTTTCACTCAAGTTGGGGTTCATCCTGTAAGGTCTCTTTCTAACTGGGCACGCACCCTCTTTAAGTTTTATCTTCATCTCCCCTAACAATTCATGCATGCCTTTAAGTTCATGGTACCCCCTAGGAAATAAATCCTGGTAATCCCTTAGTAACTCTATGATTTTTTCCACTTCAGAGTCTAACCAATAGTCTCCAATTATGGCTTCCTTAGGCTCAGTATCTATTCCAATATTCACCTAATTTTTCTTCATAGGTTCATGATAGGCACACGTGGTCTTATCCGCACTGTCCAATACCTCACGCCTCCCTGTTGAATGGTTTACATCCAGATTATCTACTTCTTCATCATCCACTAAGTAGACCATTTTTCCTTTCTCTTTCTCAAGGAAAGCATGTTGAAGTAATGTTGCATCGGCCTCTGGTTCTTCATCAAGACGTGCTCCTGAGTCTTCTTTATCTAATAACTCCTGAAGGAGTTCTTTAGCCTTGGCACTATCCCCCATAGTTAAGCACTTGATAACTTTCAATGCTTCTTCCACTGGAGGCTTTGTAGAGAAGAAGTCAAATGTCTGGGCCATTCCTGCAATTAAATTCTACCAATTTCTAGTTTCTCTATGGAGTTCTGCATATACATACCAAGCACACATGCAACCTTGTAAAGTGGAATAAAACTTATGCACCCATAGCGAAGGTGGTAAAGCTTCCTGCCCTTCTATCTAGAGTCTCTCACACTTCTGAACGTGGTGCTGAACAAGGTTGATTACCATGATAAGTACTTATTTGAGTAGGTGCATTGCTCTTGAAGAACCTAGTAGTAAGAGCAATCCTAATTTCATTCCATCTGACAAGATTATCCCTGTGGGCCACCCACCAGCGTGTTGTTGTCCCACGTAGTGTATATGCTAGCATATTTCTTCTTTCTAGTGGGTCTATCCACTATTCTTCCATGGCACGCAGGAATACCATGGGATCCCCTTCTCCTGTGTAAAAAGGTACCGAGTTGTTACCTATCCTCTTGACATAACGTGGTTTTGTGCCTCGAGGAAATATGCTCTTTACTTCATGCCCTACCAACTCATAAGTTTTGTGAGCCCAATTATCACAAGCAACACTTGTAGTATCGCTAATAGACTGTGCATCCTCCCACTGAATTAGTCCTTCTTTGGTTGGCTCAATTATCTCTGGATCTCGGATGACACGTACATAAATCCTATTCAGATCTTCTTCACTTAAGGGCTCAACATAGGGCACATATTTTCCATCTGTTAAAGGGATAATAACTCTTTCCTCTTTGTTTTCAAAACTGATATAGCCCTTGTTGAACCGAAGATCAACATTATTTGTATAACACCAAGGATGCCCCAATAGAGCTGGGAAGCTATCTGACTCTGCCAGTACTAAAACTTCAAAGTCTCTAGTGAACTTGGCTCCTTGTATGGTAATGGATGCATCTTTCAAAACTCCGATGGGAGTGGCCTTAGTCCAATTAGCCATGAATAATACATTAGAGGATGGCTGCAATGGGGGTCTTCCCATTTGTACCCATGCATCCAAGGTAAGAACATTGACTTCCGTGCATGTATCAATTAGTATATTACTCAATAGCCACCCATCCACAATAACATTCAGAGTGATTTCCTTGTCATAATCTAGGCTATGAGGGGGAAGATTCACATGCAGGATCTATCATCCAGTCTCAGTACTTGCACGCAGAGTGTTTCCTTTTAACCAACTCCCTAACAGTGGAATGATATTTTCCTGGCGCAACATTTTACACACTTCCCTCAAGTCATCTATATCAGTTTGGACCATCTCTGATGCTTTCTTTTGCTCCATCTTCTGCGATTTCTCTTTTAAGTACTGTATCTCACCCTGAAGATTCCTTAGAACTTCCATGGTTTCCTGATAAACCTCCTTCTGATAGGCAAGGATCTGGGTACCATGCATGAAGAACTTCCTCTTTAGTGATGGTAGGTTTCTGCTACAATAATTCCTTGGTGCATGCCGCCTCAGCACGGGTCGTGATATTCACTTGTAGTGCCTCGGATTCTACCTCTAACTTAGGCATCCATTGATTTTCAATAGTGTGTATCCTAACCATCCCTACGCCTTTTTTTTCTTGTTTATGTTGCTTACTCAGATGCTCATACAAGTCTGGGCACTCCTCATAGCTATGGTTCTTTCCACAAAAAGAACATGTAATATTCTGGGGACATTCATGCCTATAGTGGTCAGGAGATCCACATGTATAACATGTTCCATGAGGGAACTCACTTCTTCCACCACCATGGCCTCATCCTCCAAATCCACCACGGTATCCTCGACCTCTGCCACGACCGCCTTCAAAATGCCCTTCATTCTGATCATAGCGCACCTGATTGTGATCCCGGTCCTGATGCTCATTCTTTCCCTTAGAGTTATCTAGAAACTCTGTCTTTATACACCAATATCTATAACATCATGGATCTGTCCAATCAGCCAGACAGTCTTCCATGTCATGAGTCATGGACCTACAGATTTTACAGTAGCTTGAAACATTTTTCCTTATCATGCATTGTGATAATGGGAAGTGGCTAACATCATCGTTTAAATGGCATATTTCGTAATCCATCAGTAATGAGCATATTGTTCTGCGAGGAAAAATATCCTTTGTGTGACCTTCTACTTCACAATCTGTACATCAAATCCCTATGCGCGTCTCATGTGTTGAATTTTCTGATAGTTTCTCCAACTGTTTTGCCATAGCTGTTATTTGTGCTTCTAAAAATGGGCTCACCCTAGTATCTATGCTTCCAACTGCCTCAGCACGCAAGGCTACTTCAAGTTCTTTACACAAGGATCAGTGTATGTCTTATGTGATAATGCCCTCCTAAAAGGGGTAATCAAGCCCCCAACGAACCATTGTGCATGTTGGCTTGCATGTATGTCATAAGAAAGCTTTGATAACAATGTTTTAAACCATGCATCATACTCTCTAACACTTTCAGTAGTGCCTTGCTTAATATCCTTGAGCACACTTATACTCTTCTGCTCAAACTCAGGGATATGAAACTCTTTAAGGAATGCATCCTTTAAAGCTGTATAATCTACACAAGTCTGATCAGGGTCAAACTTTATGTACCAGTTGTGTGTGTGCCCTTGTAACGTAGTAGCAAATTGGCTTTCCCTACACTCAGAAGCCATGATTCCTTTTGTGTGCCACAATATTTCACACATATGCACATGTTCAACAACATCTTCTATGCCCCTATACTCTGGAAGATGAAGAGACATTTCCATGTAAATATTATGGGGTTGGTGCAGACCTTGCCCACCTGATCCAGAACCTCATGTGTTTCCCCTACCTCCAGAACCTCTGGATCCTCCTGAACCAGAGCTACCTATGCCTCCTAATCCCAAACCTGTAGCTAGGGTTAGACCAGAAGATGTACTTCCTTTCATCCCAATAGTAGAATTGAACTATACCCTGACAGTCTGTGAAGTGTTACTACTCCCAGAAGTTAATCCAAAAATCAGTGCATACTTGTATTCTGTGTTGATGATACACCTGAAAAGGTACTCCCATATAACAACAAAGCCATTTGTGTTGCCATCATTGTGCCTCTTATAAGACTCACTCCTACTCTCCCACTGCTTGAAATAGCTTGTTGACTGCTTGTTGTACTAGATGCTGGAAAACCAAACGCAAGGGCAAGGTTTCCAGGTGTAATTCAGATGCGCACCCATGGATCTAGGTAGTCTCTACTGGCACACTTCTACGTGAGGCCGAGGAAGGATCCCTATCATTCTTTCCAAGATTGGGGGAGTCCCTGATGCTCTGGCTCCACGTCTTCTATGTGAGCTTCAAATCCTTCACAATCCATCTCTCTCCTCAATGCCATACTTTTTGCAATGTTATGTTGCTTCTCTATCTCCCTCTTGTGTGCCTCATTATACTTAAGCCACCTTTCCTCTCTCTACCTTTCTACCGCTAGGTCTTCCATCCTTCACCAAACCTTGTTCCTGCCCCCTGCGCATGGTGAGGTTTAGTTAGCCATCGGTTTACTCTCCAGATTCAAAGTTACCATCAGGATCTTGATCGCTAGTGGAATGCCTTGTAGGTAAGTTCCCCTTGGATATCGTAAAAAATGGAATTCAGCTACCTCTGGACACAAATAAGTGGAAATTGAGTACTCTAAGATATAACTATTCAAAACACCATAAAACCACGTATCCACAACTCGAGTCCAAATCAGATCAGCATCATAAAGGACCTAAAATTCTTCCTGCATCCATACAAGTGTGTGATACCTCCAATTCCACTTAGATGCATAAGCAATCAGCCACTCGTATAATTCTACTAGAAAGATAGAGAAAAAGCTCTCATATAAACTGTCATACAGATTCTGTTCCACCCACACACATGCATTAAACTCATATCCAATGCTGAACTGCCATGCGTATTCTTCTTCCAGATCATGTATCCACTCTTCAACACTTGCTAAGGTCAACCAATATGTATTCATCACGAACCATCTTGAAAACAACTGAAAAAGAGGTCCCGATAATGGAACCAATGATGCAACCTAGAATTCAGTAATACAAGCCCAATAAGACCCTAGGTGCACTGGCACATTACTCTGTCTCGATTGAGTGCTCACCTGAAGCACACAAAGGTAACAGGTCCCTCTTTAGGGTTGCTGTTGTAGAATGTTAGCATGATGAAGACTTAATCATTCAGATCTATTACTAATATACTCTTCTACAATGCATAATCAGATCTAGATCTAGAAAATAAAATTAAGTATTAACCAGATTAACCATAATGAACATCAAGCATGCAATACTGAACTGTAAACATGATAACACCTTGATTCAGTCCATAATCCTCCATTAGATTAAATGCAGTAAATACACAGAAGCTTCATTACAATAACATTAGTATACGCTCCTGCGCGTAACAAATTTAGCAACATAATCTCACTATATCTCCATGTATGCACATATATATCTCTACTACATAGTTTACTACATACTTATAAGGGTGGGGACTTTCCCTTCATCTCTTATCTAATCCCAAAATGGGTCACATGCTATTACTAGCCACACATCATTACAAAAATAGCCACACATGCAAGTGTGCTAATAATAGACTACTGTTAGTTAACTGACAATAGTAGATCTATTTTTGGCCTGTGTCTATGCAAATTGCTTCATATAGCCGATCTTCCAAAAATAGCCAATGCATGATGCACAAGTCTCTAATCAGTTTGAGTGCTCCACATGCTATCTCCAAAAATAGATCCCTCTCGTGAAAATGGCTAAGTCCCGAAATATGAACTTATCCTTCACGCGCGCATTTCCCTTATTTGTTCACGCCTTTGAACATGCCCTATTTTCCGTGTGGACCTCTTGTGTGCCTTTTTAAAAGTATTTTCTACTCAACATGTCCCCTCTTATGAATAACACAAAGCACAACAAGCCTTGAGTGAGAGGAAGAGATCTTGCACGCACAATTCAGAGAGTACATGAGACTAGAGAAACCCCAAGAAAGGGTTAGGGTGAGGTCACTAGTTCATAGAGGCCAGACCCAGCAGGAGGCTAGGTGAAGGCTAGAATGAGACCCATGGAGGGTGGAGAGATGTTGGCAGGGAGCGAGGCTAGAGGAGAGGAGGAGGAGACATATGAGACCAGCATGGACATTAGATGGGCTAACAATTAATGTCTTTGTATATTTTCATTTTGATTTTTTTAATATATATTGGCTTGCGTGCTGATGATAGTGAGGTTATACATGACATTTTTGTGAGTTGATTGTATATTAGCCTACGTGTCAAAGATGGTTACGATATATATGATAGTTTTGAGATACTTGTATTATTTTGTATCATTGTATATTCGATGGATACACATACTTTCATAGTGATATAGATGATGATATTTATGAGATGAGTGATGTACTTGTGTTGTAATTTCCTTTTTTTTGTATGTGGTTGAAATTAGGTGGATTAGGCATGGTGGATTTAGGTTAGTTTAGGCATGGTAGAGTTAGGTCAGTTTGGGCATGGTTGAGTTAGGTCATTTACACATGGTGGAGTTAGGTTGTTTTAGGCATGGTTGAGTTAGGTTGATTTAGGCATGGTTGATTTAGGTCATTTAGGCATGGATGAGTTAGATCATTTAGGCATGGTTGAATTAGGTCATTTAGGCATGGTGGAGTTAGGTGTTTAGTTTTTATTTAATTTCCAAGTTATTGGTGTGTTCAATGAAAAGTTGTAATAGCCATGGAATTGGGCTAAGAATCTTTAAAGAAACCCCAAAGACTTTGAACAAGATGATCAATGGACCATCTGATAAGAAATTAGCAAGGGTTTCTCCTTTGCATACATTAATTTGAAGTAAACAAGTAAACTAATCAAATGAAACTAACCTCTATTCTTTAAAGCTTGAAATAATGAACCTAAGAGGATCTTAGCATTTTGTTTGTGTTTAATAGAAATATATCTCCCCATCAATGTCTTCAAAGCCAATGGTTCTTCCCTTTTAATCTATATTTGTGCTATAAAATACAAAAGCAAATGTTAATGGCTCAATGGAAGAAAATGAACTACAATATAAAGCCTAAACAAAATACTATAGTTTATCCTAGGAAGAAGAGAGAATTCTTAGAAATGAGGGAAGGGGTCTAGCCCTATTTATAGTTTTCCATTTGGGAAAATGGGAGATTTGGGTGCATGTGGGACAAATGAAAAAGTACAAAAAGCACTTTCAACAAGTCAAAGTGAGATTTGACTATGTTTAGAAGAGATTGACCATGGTTAATAATTAATTGACCATGGTTAATATTTAATCAATATTTAATGGTTAATATTTAGAGGATAATTAATCCTTTCTGGAGAGAAATTAGGTTTTTGAAAGGCTTCTGAAAGATTTAATCAATGCAACGAAGTGGATTGATACTCCAGGGAGCTAATAAAGGTGGTAGAGAAGAAAATATTAGCCAAGAAGAGGTTATCATAACAAATTTAATTAGTTTACATGAGGAAATACGACCAACAGAGTGTCGTAAAAGTGGAGTTAGATAGATCTAACTGACAAAGTGTCATAAATTTGCAAGGGGAAGAATAGTTAGTGCAATATTAAGAATAATAGTACATTGATCAAACTCTAGGTGTCTACATTTTCCCCTATCTGGGGTGACGTAAACCATGTCAATTCAAATAAATTAGACAAACGTAAACAAGTATAAAAATTTTGAATGGGTAGAAGAAAAATTAATAGGATGAAGGATGCCCCCTCGAGTGTCGATGGGGTGATGGAAGAACTTGGTTGATGATCGAAAAGAGAATAATAGAAAGAAAAGAGCATAAAGAAGATGAGAAACAAGAAGAAATAGGGCTATCCATAAATCAATTGCTAACAATATTTAATCATCATAATGCTTGGAATCCTCCTCATCGGTCCTTATTAAAATGTGAGCATACGACGAAAGCATAAAATAACATAAAAATCCAAGGTACAAATAACCATTTTGTGCTAAAAACCACCAACTCCATGCAACATACACGAATGTAATGCAATATGAGAAATAAATAATATCACCTAACATGGAAATAAGTACAATTACACACACTTAAACCAATAACGTTCAAGATAGTTGCACAAATATTTTCTTATCGATATACAGTCCCAAATGTTCTAATAAATGACAAGGGTGAAGAATGATGCCCCAAGCAATGTGTATAATACAAGGGAAAAAATGGAGGATGCTTGGGTCCAGTGAAAAAACAATGTCCACATTGTAACTATATTTTCAAGTCTTTCTAATTTGGATCATAGCTAGCAGGGTCAAAAGAAGTAGAGTCAGCTCTAAATCCATAAAGAGAGGATCATCATGTACAAGTAAATGAAGACAAGATCCCAAGTGTGAAAGGCATTGTAACGGAATGTAGTGATCCTAATTACCCCCACATGTCTTGAGCTTTCTGCTTTGTTGAAAGGCTGTATTGATCTATCGGAGACATCGCCATCAGTTGCAACTAACCAAGAAAATCCTCATGTTATGGAGGAAGAATGTTCATTTTCAGAGGACTCAAAAAACAAGTAGGTTATGGAGGATATTGTAGTACTTTCTTCTCCTCCGTCCTTATATAATTTTTTATTTTGAGGAAAAGTTTGAACTTTAAAACTTTATGTTTGAGGATGAGGGTAACACATGGTAATAAAAATGCAAATCTAGAAGCCACCATGGAAGGAGAAAAATCCTTGGCACAAAAAGGACAACGATGAGCTCAAATGTTTATCTAACTTGGAGGAGTGCTCCAAAAAGGAAGAGCCCACAGAAATCATATCCTTTGTTTCCCCAATACCTATCCTTCAAGATGAAGATCCTCTTGACAAGGGAATGAATATTCAAGAAGAATGTGCTAATAAAAATATCCCTCTTGAAGTGGAGTGAATTGGATCAGATTCAGAGGCTCTTAACAAATATGTAATCATTGAAGGCTTCTTATTGTCAATTAAGGATCCTAATCTTGTCGATGAATTAACCATGATCCTATGGAAAGAGGGAAAAGAGCACAAGAAGGTAACCATTTCCATACCATCTACTAAGGTGAGGCATCAGTTGTCTGTAAATGTGCAAAAAAGAGAAAACTAAGTTACAGACAGTCACCTTTTCTAGGAAAGTCTGCATGAATATTTTCTTACTAAAACTTAGAGAAGTGGGTAGATGTGGTAGTACAAGCCATGCCCTATCAAGTATCTATCTTCATTGGAGCTAGAGACAAAATTTCCATAACCAGTCATGTTCATCTCTAAATATGAGGATGAGTCTCATAGTACTGAGGATCATGTGCAGTACCTTCAAGAGCTTCATGTAAATAATTTAGAGGAGGAATTTGTTTTTTTCTGATTGATACCTTGATGGTGAGGATAGAATTTTTTTTTTTGTGTTAATTTTTCACTCATGTACGTAGCCATGCTCATTGCATAATCAGTTGTGTGGTCTCAACTATCGAGAAAGGGAAACTACTTTGCCTTACCAATGTCAAGGTTTGTTTGAAGTCCCCCATTTTCCCCAATTAGCTTAGGGTATGAGTAGGTTTGATTTTTACATAATAAAATGCTCTTGTACACTCTAGATGCCTCATTTGAGTGTTTATTATTTTTCATTTTTCACATAGTTTTTTTGGTTTGTATTGCTTTGCATAGTACGTCATGGGTTCAGTGTACCTCCCGAGATGAATATTGTAACAGGAAATAAGTTCATAATGTAGGGAATAGTTGTAGATATCAAGAGAAAACAAATGCAGAGTAACTAAAATCAAGATTAAGGATAGGTTTTAATATTTTTTCATTCACTTCGTCCTGCAGATCAATCACGTATGAACTTCTAGTGTCCCCGCAAAGGCCAGAAAGTCAACAATGGAGCAGCCTTTCCCAAGTTCATTTAGTTGTTTCCCATGGTCGAAAGCTAAAGATCAACCTCAAATTTACCTTTCTCAATTTTTAGGTTTGTTTCAATTGAAAATATAATGAGAATAAGCAGCTATAGCCCTCAGTAGCATATCACAAGTGGAACATTCAGAAGAAAGAGAAAGATTAAAAATTTAATAGAGTTACATGATGTCTTAACTCAGAGACTGTCTTATTTAAAACTTTGTAGCGTGTAATGCATGCCAAGAAATTATTATTTTTTGTGTGCTTTCATACTTGGTAGAATCAAGTTTCGGAAAAAAATTTAGAAGATCATTTTCAGCCCCGCAAATCAGGGTTGCAGAGAGGAAAGGGTGAAAATCCTAAGTTAAGACAATTTTTCCACTCTCACAATTTTTACTTCAATATTTTCTTATAAAGATTGAGAGTGAAAACAACAGAGTAGGCCTAGGTTTAGCAATTTCAAGTGGTCTCCGAGATTCAAATTCAAAATGTTCATGGTTAGACTATTGGCATGCAATAACTCTTTGCCCAACATAATCTTTAGGCTACTAGTTACGAACATATAATAGGCACCGAACAGGGAAAAATTGAGCTTGCTGGAAGTTTCTAGGGTCTTGGAAGAAGTTTTGGTAATTTTGGAATATTGAGATAACAAGAGTAAATGTTTCCGCTTCTTGGTCTTGAATAGACTTAGAATTTCTTAATGATGGAAACTGGGCCCCGATGGGCCCACTCTCAGCCAAAAACAAGCAAAAATTGACCAAATTTGGTCCACATGCCCAAAATTCACCTTCAGCTTTCTCCATGAGCCTCTAGGTTCAAAAAATCCAAAAAAGTGTTAAAGACCCAAAGTCTAGGCATAAAATTGCAAAATGGGGACCTAGTGGGAAATGAGTTAAACATAGCTCCTCGAACATCTAGGCATGCTACTCGATGAGCCAAAGTGCCACAAAGGGAGTTGGGATCCTCAGGATCTCAAAGAGCTCATTCTTGTTGAGCTTGGTTGGTTAACTCATGTGATAAGGGCAATTTGCGGCCACCCTGAACTGTTGTTACTCTCTCTTAAGCATTCAAGTGTTGATATGTGATTTCTTGTAAAAGGATGTGTTCCTCGATTCAGAAATCATGCTTGATATGTACTGAATTTCTTGCAGATTGCAGATCTTGACTGAGTCAAAATATGAATAGACTCTTTTATTTATTTCATTTTGTGTCTGAATATTAATCTGATCACGGAATGAATATAGAGATATTCATCTATAATATCTAGACTTGGATCAGTGGAATTGATCCAAGTAATGCTTTAAATCTGTTTGTGATGAATTAGATCACAGACCTTGAACAGGTTGCAAGGTATTGAAGCATTGATTAAGCAGGTCAGGAGTATGACTCAGGCTGATCTTGGGAAATGAAATGGTTCCCGATATCAAAGTATATCTGGAAGGTCTCGATTGTAGACCAGGTAATAATTCGTTGACATACAATTCTGCAATAAGAACAGGAGCTAACTCCTGTTCTAGAAGGTATGATACAGGTCTTTTCGAGTTTTCAGGACAAGGACCAAACTGGAATTATTAAGGGTTAGTAACCTAAAACTAAAACCTAACCTAGGGGTTAGATTATTGTTAGTCTAACCTAGACCTAGGCTATTTGTTAATATCCTAAGTTAGTATCTTTGTGTAAATTTGTTAGTGTGGGTATTACCCTAAACTCTAACCTAAGATACTAACCTAACTAATGAAGAGATTATGAAGGGGCCTATGAAGGGTGGCGAACCATGGGCGGTGTTTTCTATGGCAATAAATGTAAGGGATAAGGATGAAGGACAGGTCATGGCGGAGGCTTAGGCGACGGCTAACCGGTGAGGACGTGGCAGGTCGCTAAGTTTGGAAATGAACATGAGTTTTAGATGGACTGTCACCAAATCTGGCGGTCGGTGGAAGTTGAGTTTAAGCGGGAAAATTGGTTTAATGGCATTTAATTTTCTCGGAAAGCGAGCTCGGAACTCGCGAGAAGGCATGCAAACGGGAAGTTTGTGGGTTTGTTTGGCTTATCGCGATTTTCGGTTTTTGCTCTGCTTGTTTACTGGTTCTTCGCACCAGTTCTCTTTGAGTTGCATGGCAAGAATGAATTTCTCTGGCTCTTTTCTCTGTCATGGAGGATATATATGTGATGGAGACAGCGAAATTTTGTTGGTCGCTTTATCGTGGAAAAAGAAAAGGAAGTTTGAGCTCTTCCTGTGGTCTGCTTCGGAAATTTGATCAAAATACAGGCATGTTAGGCCCTAACCTTTAAATATCTTGCTGTCTTTCAAGTGCTTTCATTAGAACAACTCTGTTCAAATGTTTTGTGAAGATTAGATGAATTTTCTATGGAGATCTTGTTTGATTTTTGGCACTGTATCTCTTCTGGTTCGATTTTTCAATTTCCTCTTGATGGGTGTTTGTTGAAATCGAACTTCGGCTCTATTTGCTTTGAGTATTCATTCTGGCTTATACATGTGAGGTATTTATTTATAAAAGTTTGGGTGTTCGGCCTGTTTGGCGTGAGCCCTCAGAATATACCTGTGTGTAGTATAAGACCACTGTATGTTTTTGATTAGTGGTCGCTGTTTCTTGTTATGGAAACTGTATGGAATGATTTGATGAATACTGTAAGATTGATCAGTATTATCGCTTCTTTGGAAACTCTGTCGTGGGTTTTGTTGACAGTGTTTAATGATACTTTTTGGGTTTTCATTGTTTCCTAATTTTGTTAGGAACAGGTAACTGTTGTGTTACCGTAGTTTATACGACCTAGCGGAAGTTGTTTTCCTTGTTATTGTGGAAACGGGATTATTTGTTGGCTATGTATAATATTGAAACATCTATACTTTATTTTATCGACTCAGTGGAGTCCATGATTGAATCGTATATTACTATCTACTGCTGTGGATGTAAATTCATCCTGGTGTTTTGTTATTTGATTTCGTGGAAGCTTTGTAGAGAAAGGAACAGGCTTTCTGACCTCGGTTATTTGAAATAAATAAGGAGTATAGATTTCTTGGGTATGCATTGCTTTTCTTTTTGAAAGCTGTTTGAAAGTTTTAAAGCGGCTCAGTTGATTTCCTTGCTCGAAAAGGGTATTTGATTTGCTTCACTTGTTTCATTCGGAATGTTTGCCATGAAGGGTATAGAAGAATTTATTAATTAATTCCATCTTATACTGTTGTTGGGTTCTGCGATTTTGGGCGTAAACCCGTTTTCTGCATGTAATGGGTAATTATAGATTTATAATGGATATATTCTGAACGACTCAGAGGAGACGATTCAATGATTTATATTTCTATTTGGGCCGCTGTTCAATTTGAATATGTTTAAATAGTTGGTGAATGATGAACCAGTGGTTGGAAGGAATGACATGTACTAAGACCTCTGTATTTCCTGGAATTACCCTTGTGTTGCATGGATTTTGTTGTACAGTTTCTTGGATATATTTTTATGTTCGTTCCTTGAAATCTTGTGCGAAAAAGGGGCAAGACTTAGTCGGGTTCTTGATTTGAATTCGTTAATTAAAAAGTTCTGCCTGAGTTTTTGGCATGTACACTATTTACTTGTCCAAAGGGAAACAGTGACAATTGTTTACCATTCACTGTAGTTCAGGTTTAGAGGATTGAGGAAGTTAACTTGTATCTTCTATTGTTTCAGTTGAAACTTGACTTGATATACTGTTGTTGATATTGGACATTTTGTCTGAATAATGGTCTGTATCAGGTAACGCGACCCTGTATAAGTTAATCGTAAGTACTTGTGGCTAACTTCGATTAGTACAGATGTATATACAGTGTGTTGTGTTCCTTTCTGATTTCTTATAGGAGGCGATAGTGTATATCATGGCATTGATAAGGAAATCTCTGTATGGTCTTGTAGATGCATCAATCGCTTATTGTAAATAAGTCTGTTGTTGACAACGATACTTTAGAGGTTTCTGATTTCGGACTTGATTCTAAAGCCTTGCTGTGTTTTAAATGAAGTAGCTTTGGGCTTAGGGTTGATATATGAATTGTTGATGTGTTAGTTGCTGTACAGGAATGTTGCTGTGTTTCTATTTCTTGATTTAGTACAGCGATCTTGCTTGCGGCTTGTCTAACTTGTTCATTTATTTACTGGTTGAATGTTTTCATATGTGAAGACGGTACAGTGATGAACATAGGTGAAAGGAAGTATGATTGGATTCGTTCTTTCTCTTCCTTTATTTCATATTTGTTGATATTTGTCAAACAGTGGGAAATTGTTTTGTAACATTTTGGTGGAGTCCCGAATTGTTATGTTATTCTTTTTTTTTTGAAAGAATGAAACGATCTGACCAATGTTGTGATTTTGGATTCAATGATTGTTGTGTACATTCGTTCCTTGATTCTTTTAATATTTGATGAAATATTAGAAAGTGAATAAGACTATTTGTAACAATGATAGAGTTACATATTTGTAATCATTTTGTATTACAAGGGCATAGTCTGATTATGTTTACTTATGTGAATATCTGATCTCGTTTAAACAGGGTGTTTAATGAAAACAATTGATGGATTGCAATTGTTTTAAAAGTTAGTGCTTATCATGCTCAGTTCATTGAACTGACTCATGTTGACTATTTTTGCAGATGGTTACCGTAAGAGGTAAAAGTAATGCAGATCTGACAAGCTGATCAGATTGTTTATTTGATTTGTAATGAATTACAGCTTGATTTTATAGATGTACTAAATGGGAAAAGATGTTTCTTTTCCGATAGCATTGTATCAAGTATGCTGTTGCATAAAATGTAATTGTATAGTTTTGAAAGGAATGGAAATAAGTGTTTGATACTTATGTGTTGTATTCTATTTCTGAAAGATGACCTTCTTCGGTTTATGTAACGAAGGGGCATTGTTATCATTGTATAATATGGATGCTTTTGTGATTGACAATGAAAGCTTGTAAGTAAATGAGATTAAATTCTTATGAGTGTTTAGTAGTTCTAATTAGTTCTAGCGAAAGCAATATTGGAATTAAATAATTGTCTTTCTAGAAGATAGGTTAAAAACGAGCCTAAAGAGAACGCTAAACAAACTGGATTAAATTACTAATCCCTAGTCCTAAGTATGAAAGGACAACAGTAAATTGGATTCTTAATCACTTATATCTTTAAACTAAAAAGTATGATATAAAATCAGTTAAGAGAACTGATAGGCAATCAAATGGAGTTCAGATGGCAATCTCAAGCAAAGGTTATGAGATATTGTCCGATTCTGTTGCTTTAGAATCAGGTGTATTCTAATGACTCCTTGATGGGAACTTGACCGTAATATCTCTATCATGTAATGGGTTTTAATAGAGGAGGGTCGTCTTAAGACAAAGAATCCAGGGATTTGGAAAGGCTAACCTTAGGGAAAAGTCTTTAAAAAGTAATTTAAACTCAAGTGCGTAACGCTTGTTATTGGGTAGATCTTTTCGAGGCGGATTTAAAGGCTGACGACATAAGTCGACTGCAGGGCTGTACCTCCGAGGAGATTAGGATCTTCTCGAAGTTACAACAATGCAGATGACTTATGGCGACACCCTTTGCATTGATCGCTAAGATTTACACTTGATTTCGCACGAGTTACCCTGGGACCGATTAAGAACGTGGTCATGTTATAAGACTGCCTCGGAGATTTGGGGTATCATGGCACACTGGTTAAACTGCAAGGTTGAACCAGTATGTCATCATATCCCTAATCTTCGTGGGCAACCATATAACATTATCACCTTGTTAATCTGCCTCCGAGTGATTCAGTTGTGAAAGGAAGGACTGACAGTAGTCAGTATAAGACATTCTATATAACATATGAATGGGGTGAAGGACGTATTCCAGATTGACGAGTATGCCGTTAAGGAATACGAGACATGAACAGTATGTTTCAAATCTTTGGCCAAAGTATCGCAAGCTGCTGATTGCGTTGTCCTAATTCACCTAGTCTAAGGGATGAGATGCCGATGAATAATGGTAACAGTTATTCAGTTAGATTCCTTGGACAGAGCATTCTGAATCCCAGATTAGGGAAGAGAACCGCAAGAGTGTTGTGTTAAATAAAAACACTAACTCTTTTTACTCATGAATAGATCGGTAGATTACCGAGTCATGGAATGAATAGATCGGAGGTATTCCGAGTCATTACAGCTGCATATGGTTGTCTGTTATATAAATGGTTATTTGAATTGTGAGTTCTAAATTATGTATTTAGAACCAGTATGCAATTATAAAAAAAAAAAATTGACTTGTTCTATTGTCTAAAATGAGGATGTTACATCTTGGTATCAGAGCTGAAGGTTGCAGCTCTTGGACCTATTGAGTCCATAATCTGATAAAAACCTGAATTTTCTTGTAACAGAAAATGGTTAGAACAAGGGGAAACGTTGCGAGTAATGCTCCACCTGAAGGAGGAGCGGCAACAACCCAGAAACTTGATGAGATCCTTGCTGCCCTGTTGGACACAAGAGATCGCTTAGCTGTGCTTGAACAGCAGGTGACGGGAAATGAGGAGGATGAAGAAGCTGATAACAATAATCAGCAACCTCCTGAGGACAACCCCGACACGGGTGTTGATGTTAATGCTGTGAATGCACCTGTGCAACCAGAAAACAAAAAGGCCAGATTGGCAGCAGAACTCACTAATGATATAAAAAGGATAAGTCCACCTAAGTATGATGGCACCACATTAGGAGATGGAGCTGAGAACTGGCTCAGCGAAATGGAGAAGTACTTTGCAATAAGGAACTTCTCAGAAGAAACCAAGGCTATATGGGGAGCCTATCAGCTTTCTCACGAAGCATCTTCGTGGTGGGATAGCCGAAAAGCTGAGCTAAACATTGATGAGACCAATATTACTTGGGATCAATTTAAAGGCTATTTTAGGCAACGTTGGCTGCCACAACTTTTCTATGATCAGAAAATGACAGAATTTCAGAACTTAGCTCAAGGGAAGCTAACGGTAACTGAATACTGGGAGCGGTTTACAAAACTCCTCAAGTATGTACCGCAGTATCAAACTGACGAAAAGTTCAGGATACGGAAATTCATCATGGGATTGAATCCTGTGATAGGGGGAGAGGTCGATGTTCACAGTCCAACCACTATGGAAGGAGTTGTTGAAAAGGCCATAAGGCAAGAACAGAAATTAAAGGCTATTTCTGCGCATAAGGAGGAAGTGCGGAAGAAGACTGCAAACCCTTCTTCAACCTCTCTTGCACCCAGAAAAGGACCGTGGAAAAAGTTTGGAAACAAGAGTAAGTTTCCAGGAGATAACAATAAGAAAGCAGCAGTAAATAAGCCTGCTGGAAATATAAGGGATAATTTTGTTAAAAATTATAATAATGGACAGAAGTCCTATGGAGGACAGCGTGACAATTACAAGGCTGGAGGTAATGCTGAGCCTAAGAAGGGACCTGTAGGAGGCTGCTACAATTGTGGAAAGGACCACTATGCGAATCAATGTCCTTTGAAAAAGGATGATCGTAATCAGCAGCATAAGATACATGCTGCAGTAGCAGACAAGCAAGCTGAAAAGCAAGCAACACCTATAGAAGTTCCGGGTAAGTTATTCGGCATACCTGTCACTATTCTTTTTGATACAGGAGCTACTGAATGTTTTATTTCTAATAAACTTGCTTCTAAACTTAAAAGAAAAGCTGGGAAAATGGATAAATCTTGGACTGTAGAGTATGGTAATAATTCTGTTCATACAGTGAGTATGTGTCTCTTTGGAGCAGTCCTTGATTTACCTAATTTCTCCACGGAAGTTGATCTCTATGTTGCACCTTTGGGATCATATGACATTATTATTGGTGTCAATTGGTTATCTGACCATAAGGCAAAGGTAGATTGCTATGAAAAGAACATAAAATGTTTAGATGATCAGCTGGAATCAGCAGAGATTCAAGGTGTGAAACGAGAAATTTCAGTTAGAAGACTGTCAGCTATGCAGCTTAAAAAGGCTAAGAATAAAGGATGTACCCTTTATGCAGTAAAGATATCTGAATCTTCAGAAGAAGATGGTGATTACATGAAGCAAATTCCACTGTTACAAAGTTTCAGGGATGTTTTTCCTGAGGAATTACCAGGGTTACCACCCAAGAGAGAATTTGATTTTACCATTGAAATCAAACCAGGAACTGAACCTATTTCCAAAGCGCCTTATCGGATGACTACTACAGGAGTTAGTCGAGCTTAAGGCACAGTTACAAGAGCTTTTGTCTAAAGGATTGATTAGACCAAGTGTTTCACCTTGGGGAGCACCTGTGATATTTGTGAAAAAGAAGGATGGAACACTAAGGCTGTGTATTGATTATCGGATGTTGAACAAAGCAACAATCAAGAACCGATATCCACTTCCTAGGATCGATGATCTGTTTGATCAGATGCGTGGAGCAGCGGTTTATTCTAAGATAGACCTTCGATCTGGTTATCATCAGTTAAGGATTAAAGAGGAAGATATTCATAAAACAGCTTTCCGAACAAGATACGGACATTATGAATTCACAGTTCTAGCCTTTGGGTTAACTAATGCACCTGCAGCCTTTATGAATTTAATGAACAATATTTTTCAAGAATACCTGGACAAGTTTGTACTTGTATTCTTGGACGATATTCTCATTTATTCTAAGAGCGTTGAGGAGCACAATGAGCATTTGAAGATAGTTTTGGGAATTTTGAGAAAGAGAAAGTTGTATGGTAAGTTATCCAAATGTTCTTTCTATGATTCAGAAGTTCACTATTTGGGTCATGTCATAAGTAAGGAAGGAATCGCTGTAGATCCTTCAAAAATAGTGGCAATAACTGAGTGGCCTGCACCAAAGAATGTGCATGAAGTAAGAAGCTTCATGGGTCTTGCTGGCTACTATAGAAAATTTGTAAAGGATTTTTCTAAGGTAGCTGCACCAATAACTTCATTGCAGAAGAAGGATAAGAAATTCATGTGGAATGACAAGTGCGAAGCGGCTTTCAAAAGTCTGAAAGACCAGTTGACTTCTGCACCTATATTGGCTGTACCAGACCCTAATGGGAATTTTACTGTTGTAACTGATGCTTCTGGGGAAGGCCTTGGAGGTGTTTTGCTACAAAATGATCAAGTCATTGCTTATGAGAGTAGAAAACTTAAGATTCATGAGCTGAATTATGCCCCTCATGATTTGGAACTTGCTGCCATTGTTCATGCGCTTCAAGTCTGGAGACACTACTTACTAGGTAAACCTTTTGAGTTGAAAACTGATCACTTGGGACTGAAATATATTTTTACTCAGCCCAATCTGAATGCCAGACAAAGAAGGTGGTTAGAATTTTTATCACAATATGACTTTGATATTAGCTATATCAAAGGGAAGGAGAATAGAGTAGCTGATGCTCTAAGTCGTAGGAGGCACATTTCTGCTCTTATAACGTTGAGAACTCAGTTTAAAGACGAGGTAAAAAGTGCCTCAGAATCAGATGCATATTTTCAGCAAGTAAAAGCAGCGCTTGCTGCAGAACCTAAAGATAAAAGGTATGAAGGTTTTCATCTTGATAATGAAGGAATCTTGCGTTATGAAAATAGAGTATATGTACCTGTGCTGAATGATTTGAGAAAGAAGTTGTTAGTTGAATTTCATAATTCACCTTTCTCTGGGCACCCAGGTATCACAAAAATGCTAGCTGATTTGAAACAGCAATACTTCTGGAAAGGTATGAAAAAGGATGTGATAAATTTTGTGACTCATTGCCTGGAATGTCAGCGGGTGAAGGCAGAGCATATGCACCCTGCTGGACTGTTATATCCTCATAGCATACCGCAGTACAAATGGCAAGTAATAACCATGGATTTTGTACAAGGACTACCTATGTCCAGGAATAAACATGATGTTATCCTGGTAGTTGTGGATAAACTGACTAAGGTAGCTCATTTCATCGCTGGAAATCTAAAGGATGATTCACCAGTGCTGGCCAAGAGGTTCGTACACGAAATTTTCAGATTGCATGGTGTACCAGAACTGATTATTTCTGACAGGGATCCTAGAATGACGTCAAGGTTTTGGCAAACGCTTAACGCAGCCCTAGGAACAAAACTAAACTTCAGTTCTGCATATCATCCAGAAACGGATGGGCAAACTGAGAGGGTAAATCAAGTGTTGGAGGACATGTTGCGAATGTATTGCATGGATCAACAGTATAAATGGGAAGAGTATCTCCCATTAGTTGAGTTCGCATACAACAACACTTATCACTCATCTCTTAAGATGGCACCTTTTGAAGCACTTTATGGAAGAAAGTGCAGAACCCCTGTAAGTTGGGACAGTGTAGAGGATAGAGTGGTAATTGGACCAGAGATTCTCACAGAGATGGAACAGCAAGTTAAGCTGATTCGTGAACGATTAAAGGAAGCAGCAGATAGACAGAAGAGCTATGCTGACCTTAAGCGGATTGATAGAAAGTTTGAGCTTGGTGATAAGGTTTTTCTGCGTGTTAAACCCAGAAAGAGTTCTATAACTTTTGGCAAGGCTGCCAAGTTGTCACCACGATTTGTGGGACCTTTCGAAATTGTCGAAATAATCAATCCTGTAGCTTATCGTTTAGCATTGCCACCTGCTTTATCTCGCATGCATGATGTTTTCCATATTTCTTTGCTTAAGAAATACGTTTCAGATCTGTCACATGTTTTAAATTGGAATTCCTTGCAGGTCCAAGACCCAGGAATAATCGTGGTTAAACCCACAAGAGTGCTGGAAACTCGCCAATTGCATTTGAGAAATCGTGATATTCAGCAATGTAAGGTCCAGTGGGACCAGTTTAGCGAAGAAAGTGCAACTTGGGAAAACCTGGAAGAGATGAAAATTGCTTTTCCTTCTCTTTTTGCAACAGAATGAAATCTGTTGATAAAGATATACTGTTATGAACTTATTGTTTTTAAGTATTTATGAAAGCCAGATGAAGGCAGACTTTATTCGGGTTGAATAAATGTGTTGTGACATTGATTTCTGAAACTATTTAATATGGAAGTAGTCACATTGTTTGTGTACTAATAAATTGATTGACCTGAAGGTTAATTTAATATGTAATTCATCGGGACGATGAATCTTTTTAGGAGGGAAGCATGTAACACCCTGAACTGTTGTTACTCTCTCTTAAGCATTCAAGTGTTGATATGTGATTTCTTGTAAAAGGATGTGTTCCTCGATTCAGAAATCATGCTTGATATATACTGAATTTCTTGCAGATTGCAGATCTTGACTGAGTCAAAATATGATTAGACTCTTTTATTTATTTCATTTTGTGTCTGAATATTAATCTGATCACGGAATGAACTATAGAGATATTCATCTATAATATCTAGACTTGGATCAGTGGAATTGATCCAAGTAATGCTTTAAATCTGTTTGTGATAAATTAGATCACAGACCTTGAACAGGTTGCAAGGTATTGAAGCATTGATTAAGCTGGTCAGGAGTATGACTCAGGCTGATCTTGGGAAATGAAATGGTTCCCGATATCAAAGTATATCTGGAAGGTCTCGATTGTAGACCAGGTAATAATTCGTTTACATACAATTCTGCAATAAGAACAGGAGCTAACTCTGTTCTAGAAGGTATGATACAGGTCTTTTCGAGTTTATCAGGACAAGGACCAACTGGAATTATTAAGGGTTAGTAACCTAAAACTAAAACCTAACCTAGGGGTTAGATTATTGTTAGTCTAACCTAGACCTAGGCTATTTGTTAATATCCTAAGTTAGTATCTTTGTGTAAATTTGTTAGTGTGGGTATTACCCTAAACTCTAACCTAAGATACTAACCTAACTAATGAAGAGATTATGAAGGGGCCTATGAAGGGTGGCGAACCATGGGCGGTGTTTTCTATGGCAATAAATGTAAGGGATAAGGATGAAGGACAGGTCATTGGCGGAGGCTTAGGCGACGGCTAACCGGTGAGGACGTGGCAGGTCGTTAAGTTTGGAAATGAACTCTGTCATGGAGGATATATATGTGATGGAGACAGCGAAATTTTGTTGGTCGCTTTATCTTGGAAAAAGAAAATGAATTTCTCTGGCTCTTTTCTCCATCATGGAGGATATATATGTGATGGAGACAGTGAAATTTTGTTGGTCGCTTTATCGTGGAAAAAGAAAAGGAAGTTTGAGCTCTTCCTGTGGTCTGCTTCGGAAATTTGATCAAAATACAGGCATGCTAGGCCCTAACCTTTAAATATCTTGCTGTCTTTCAAGTGCTTTCATTAAAAAAACTCTGTTCAAATGTTTTGTGAAAATTAGATGAATCTTCTATGGAAATCTTGTTTGATTTTTGGCACTGTATCTCTTCTGGTTCGATTTTTCAATTTCCTCTGATGGGTGTTTATTGAAATCGAATTTCAGCCCTATTTGCTTTGAGTATTAATTCTGGCTTATACATGTGAGGTATTTATTTATGAAAGTTTGAGTGTTCGGCCTGTTTGGCGTGAGCCCTTAGAATATACCTGTGTGTAGTATAAGACCACTGTATGTTTTTGATTAGTGGTCACTGTTTCTTGTTATGGAAACTGTATGGAATGATTTGATGAATACTGAAAGATTGATCACTATTATCGCTTCTTTGGAAACTCTATCGTGGGTTTTGTTGACAGTGTTTAATGATACTTTTTGGGTTTTCATTGTTTCCTAATTTTGTTAGGAACAGGTAACTGTTGTGTTACCGTAGTTCATACGACCTAGCGGAAGTTGTTTTTCTTGTTATTGTGGAAACGGGATTATTTGTTGGCTATGTATAATATTGAAACATCTATACTTTATTTTATCGACTCAGTGGAGTCCATGATTGAATCGTATATTACTATCTACTGCTGTGGATGTAAATTCATCCTGGTGTTTTGTTATTTGATTTCGTGGAAGCTTTGTAGAGAAAGGAACAGGCTTTCTGACCTCGGTTATTTGAAATAAATAAGGAGTATAGATTTCTTGGGTATGCATTGCATTTCTTTTTGAAAGCTGTTTGAAAGTTTTAAAGCGGCTCAGTCGATTTCCTTGCTCGAAAAGGGTATTTGATTTGCTTCACTTGTTTCATTCGGAATGTTTGCCATGAAGGGTATAGAAGAATTTATTAATTAATTCCATCTTATACTGTTGTTGGGTTCTGCGATTTTGGGCGTAAACCCATTTTCTGCATGTAATGGGTAATTATAGATTTATAATGGATATATTCTGAACGACTCAGAGGAGACGATTCAATGATTTATATTTCTATTTGGGCCGCTGTTTAATTTGAATATGTTTAAATAGTTGGTGAATGATGAACCAGTGGTTGGAAGGAATGACACGTACTAAGACCTCTGTAATTCCTGGAATTACCCTTGTGTTGCATGGATTTTGTTATACAGTTTCTTGGATATATTTTTATGTTCGTTCCTTGAAATCTTGTACGAAAAAGGGGCAAGACTTAGTCGGGTTCTTGATTTGAAATCGTAAATTAAAAAGTTCTGCCTGAGTTTTTAGCCTGTACACTATTTACTTGTCCAAAGGGAAACAGTGACAATTGTTTACCATTTCACTGTAGTTCAGGTTTAGAGGATTGAGGAAGTTAACTTGTATCTTCTATTGTTTCAGTTGAAACTTGACTTGATATACTGTTGTTGATATTGGACATTTTGTCAGAATAATGGTCTGTATCAGGTAACGCGACCCTGTATAAGTTAATCGTAAGTACTTGTGGCTAACTTTGATTAGTACAGATGTATATACAGAGTATTGTGTTCCTTTCTGATTTCTTATAGGAGGCGATAGTGTATATCATGGCGTTGGTAAGGAAATCTCTGTATGGTCTTGTAGATGCATCAATCGCTTATTGTAAATAAGTCTGTTGTTGACAACGATACTTTAGAGGTTTCTGATTTTGGACTTGATTCTAAAGCCTTGCTGTGTTTTAAATGAAGTAGCTTTGGGCTTAGGGTTGATATATGAATTGTTGATGTGTTAGTTGCTGTACAGGAATGTTGCTTTGTTTCTATTTCTTGATTTAGTACAGCGATCTTGCTTGCGGCTTGTCTAACTTGTTCATTTATATACTGGTTGAATGTTTTCATATGTGAAGATGGTACAGTGATGAACATAGGTGAAATGAAGTATGATTGGATTCGTTCTTTCTCTTCATTTATTTCATATTTGTTGATATTTGTCAAACAGTGGGAAATTGTTTTGTAACATTTTGGTGAAGTCCTGAATTGTTATGTTATTCTTTTTTTTGGAAGAATGAAACAATCTGACCAATGTTGTGATTTTGGATTCGACGATTGTTGTGTACATTCGTTCCTTGATCCTTTTAATATTTGATGAAATATTAGAATGAGATTATGACTATTTTGTAACAATGATAGAGTTACATAATTGTAATCATTTTGTATTACAAGGTCATAGTCTGAATGTGTTTACTTATTTGGATATTTGATCTCATTTAAACAGGGTTGTTTAATGAAAACAATTGATGGATTGCAATTGTTTTAAAAGTTAGTGCTTATCATGCTCAGTTCATTGAACTGACTCATGTTGACTATTTTTGCAGATGGTTACCGTAAGAGGTAAAAGTAATGCAGATCTGACAAGCTGATCAGATTGTTTATTTGATTTGTAATGAATTACAGCTTGATTTTATAGATGTACTAAATGGGAAAAGATGTTTCTTTTCCGATAGCATTGTATCAAGGGTGTTGTTGCATAAAAATGTAATTGTATAGTTTTGAAAGGAATGGAAATAAGCGTTTGATACTTATGTGTTGTATTCTATTTCTGAAAGATGACCTTCTTCGGTTTATGTAACGAAGGGGCATTGTTATCATTGTATAATAAGGATGCTTTTGTGATTGACAATGAAAGCTTGTAAGTAAATGAGATTAAATTCTTATGAGTGTTTAGTAGTTCTAATTTGTTTTAGCGAAAGCAATATTGGAATTAAATAATTGTCTTTCTAGAAGATAGGTTAAAAAAAACGAGCCTAAAGAGAACGCTAAACAACTGGATTAAATTACTAATCCCTAGTCCTAAGTATGAAAGG